>UELV01083126.1:0-29503 GCA_900490015.1 Megastigmus stigmatizans | reverse complement strand
TCTCTCGGCTGCTACCAATTAGACGCCGCGGAAAGGTGAGGCGATTTCGATTAAATCCCACGCGTTCTCGTTCGTTTAGTTCGATAATGTAGGTATGTGTAGAACCAGCTGCAGCGCGAATTTTATTTCGCCATGTGTCTGCGCTGCGTTGCCTTTTTACGGCTTTGCGAGGGACTATGTCGAATCGCTGGCTGTTCTCGATGCGCATTTTGGCAGGGGCTCGATTCCGAGATTCTTAAAAACGGCCTCGTGCGCAGATTTTTTTCTCAACAAGTGGAAGCTTTACAGGTAATCGTGCGGAGAAGTGACAAGAACACGCGGTTGACGCCCATTTTAAGTAGTTATTTATCATCTGATAAGAAGTTCCTTTCATTAATAAAATCTGCACCAGGAAAAAAAAGTCACTTTAACAGTTCTCAATGTAAACACCACTCCACGAAAAAAAAAACCGCTACCAATTTATGGCACATAGTTTCCTCAAAATTTTTTATTTTTTCCAATGTAAGGGATCTGCTCGACTAAAAATCATGAAAAATAATGTGATGGGTAATCGAACTCCAGCCCTAGAGAGCGTAAGGCCTTATCACATTCGTTACAGTCGCACTGACTATCAACGCCTTATTTTAGTCCCTAATCTGAATCAGATATCGGTAAGCAGGGATCTATGTGCCGTTTACTTGCGAGATCAGAACCGTTATATAATATATATGTAATATATCATTTATTAATAAAGTTATACAACATATTTAAATAATTTCAAGAAATTATAATAATAATTTAGTTTTAGATTAAAATTTATAAATTTGTTTATTAATGTACAAAAACTCACGAATCCAACTGCCTTATTTTTTTACATAAAATCACGTTTGCATCGGTGAAAGAAAAAATTTTTTTCACCGGTACAAAACCTCGACTCTGAGGAAGCAAAAAGTCTCACGACCAAATTGTCATAATTATAACCCCAACGTCTTCTTATACAACCCCCACACACATTCCATTTCCAGCTACTCGCCTCTTCAACCCGTCCTCCTTACATTACCATACGTCCACGTCGCGCATCTCTGCACGAACAGATGCACAAAAGCCAAGCGCTGCAGCGGCTCATTGATATTCCGAGCTGTGCGCCTATCGGGGCGCCGATAAATTAGTCCTCGCGGAAACTGCTCTCCGCGTGGCCCGGAAAAACGAGTGTACCAGCAATTAGCTGACATGCGACGAGGAATATTGAAGCTTCGTTATACGGAGCTTTTTCAACAGTTGAGAGAAAGAGAGCGAGAGAGAGAGAGAGAGAGAGAGAGAGAGAGAGAGAGAGAGCGTAATGCAGTTATGAGTTATGCGCGTGTGCTGTATGACGTGCGAGCGCGCCTCGGATCGAAGATCCATCTCGGGCCTTTCTTTTCGCCGGATGTGTGACTCGGTTTTTCTCTCCCTCCCTCTCTCTCTCTTTCAGTGTAGCATATAAATTAATTGTCCGTAGAGGTCGGACAATCAATTCTCGAGATGGAGGAGAAAAAAGGCTGTTGCTGCTTGGGCATATTTTGTCTTTTGATGGTAGATGGATTTATGTCGAGGTGCATTGTTGAGACGTAAATCGACGGTAATGAAAGTGCGTTCGCCATTTGAATACGCATCGTTGCGAAAGTTGCCTTGAAATATTATCTTTCTTCCTGCCATTTATGAAAATAATTATAAAATCTGAAAAAAAAATTGAGGCACATAAATTCGATTATAAAGGTATGTTCATTCCCAGTTTCGGATTTTTTCACGTCAATTATTTTGCATTATCTTTTGATAGTTTAAAGAATTGCAGTATTTTATGAGTTTCATGATGATTTTTAGTAAATGAAATATATATTCTCCATGTACAGATTAAGAAGAATTAATCATGAGTTAATTTAAAAAAATATTAATCAAGAAATTATTTTTCAATTAAGGACCGATATCGAAGCAAACGAACGAGCTACTCATTCGATGGCGATACCGCGGCTTAATTGAAAAGTAATGTTTAATTCCTTTCGCTCTTTCGGCACATTAATTTTAATGATCCACCACTATATTGATCATCAATCGTCCCCCATATTATATGCATATACACGCACAGACAATTAATCCTTTCTCTCCAAGGCAAAACGAGAAATACAAGCGCTACCAAAAAAATACACTCGCGGTATCTTTGGCCACCGAGATAAGAGCGATACAAACACGAACAACGCGAATTAAGCGAATAGAATGGAATTGGCACGAGGAGAGAGAGAGACAGAAAAAAAAAGAAATTATACCGATAAGCAGAAAAACCATAAATAAAAGTTTATCAAACCGAATGGTCCTTACGCTAAACGGCTTATAACAGTTTCACAATAAAAAAAAAAAAAGAAAAAGAAAAGAAAACAGCAAAAAGCTCGCGGCGCACCTGGCGTTCGTCGAGCGCCCGCACGGATTCCCTTTGCGCGTACTTTATGCCTCTCTTTTTATCTCGAGGCACGAAACTTTTCCAAGGCGAAACAACGATACTCCTTCTTTTTCAGTCCCAGCTCCTTCAGCTCAGGCCATAATAATGGCGGCGACCAATGGCGGTATGCGAAAAATCTCTTAGTGGATACATTTCGCGGCGCGCTTCGTTCTGTAAATCATCATTTTTAACCCTCTCCCATTGGCGAAAAATCGCCACACTTAATTCCATAATCAATTTCCTTCTCAAATTAATTTATGCACGCTAGCAGAGTGGATTTAATTAAATTTCACCGCATCTGATTGTGTACAGCATTCTTTCGCTCGCATAGCCCGCGGTCTTGACTTTTTCCAGCTTTGAGGTCAGCAAGATATCAGCTCCGCGCGCACAATATAAAAAGCCAATTTTATCTCCCTGCGAGCGTTAAACTATGGTCCCGCAAGCGAATAAACAACTAAGTAAAACGAGAAGGAAGTAACTTCAATTATAATTACCCCTCTTACTCTGTCCGTATGCCAACCAAAAACTAAAAATACTTTGCACATATGCACACGCGAGACAATTCACGCAACCGATATTCGACACTTGGAGTCCTGTCGCGAAACAATCTCTCGTAGCCTTCGAAACGTCTTAATTGCAGCGCATTATCATGGAAACGATTGCTCGCGGTTTCACGATAGCCCAGAAAAGCGCAACATTAGATATGTATTAATGTCACCGTAGGGAATGGCTAAATAAAAAGAAAGCGAAAACGTAAGTTCGCGCACGCGCGCTCGCTTTTTTTGACCCCAGGGTCTCGATTATGCGGCTTTCATCTCCGACGCTCGATGATATATTTATGACGACGATGATGTGTATTAACAGCACTTACCCAGTTGGATTTTTGCGAAGGAACAAACTGGATCGACGATGAATAAATCATTTTGATCGATTGGCAAAGTGCAGCGCGCGTTTGGTTTCGGCCGTACATACCGGATTGATATTCCGAAATTATGTCGGTGGAATCGTGTAGTACCTCTCGCGAATCGAGATGGAATAATGCCGATGAGTTTTATTAACAAGGTCTTGTGCAGCGGCTCGCTTTCGAAGTATAATGTCCCGATATAGAATTGCTGTAAGGTATATTATAAGCCCTTTGGCTTCAGCTGCAGTGCAATTATACTTGTAAGTATTATTCGCGTGGGTCGATTTTATGGATGTGACAGAAGCGACATCTTAATTGCGCTGTGTGTACGCCTTAAATAAAAAAGATTATGTATTAGTGGCTTGCATTTGTATCCAGAAATAGCTTAGCAATTATTATTTTTTCGAGTGCGACAATATACCTTGTTAAACAATTTTTCTAATGTTGTTGGTTACTTTTTTTTTTTACAAAAAATAACGATTATAAATATTCTACAACCTCTTACGTTGTCGATGCTGCAGTTCCGACAAAATCCTCTGACGTCCAAAGTGTTCGCAATTAAGATGTCGTCCAGATTTTTCTACACGCAGCTGCACAAGGAAAAAAAATGGACTCGGAAAAAAAATCGCCTCGGGTAAGAAAGCCACGCCACAGGCCCACCGAGGGAAAGTGATATACTACCATAAGGAAACTTGGAGCGCAAAATCTTGACTCGTATAGCCCGAGTGACGGGGGCGTGCGCGTGTACCTTCCCGTTCGCTAAACAATCGCTCGAGTGAAAACTACTGGGCTGCAACAGCCGCGTCCGTCAGCTGGTGCCTGGCACACGTGTGTCCAACATGCGATATCCCGCTGATAGAAGAGGCGCGCGCGCTCCGATATATATTCGCGAATAAAACAAAGTGGCGGACTTGGGCTCGAAGTATCGGCTTACCAAACTATGGGCTACCGGTATACACTGCCGGCCATTCGATATCTCGCGTGCACGCTGAAATTTCGCGGATGAATTTGACCCGTATATAGCGTGTGTGTGTGTGTGTGTGTGTGTGTACGGTAGACCTTTCGCTACTGGGGGCCAGGATTACCCGAATAAAAAGAAAACAGGGAAGAGACGGACACGAGGTAATGCTAAACTGTTGAGGTCTGGTGATGAAATATGATGCCTGCGCGTGACTCGGGAGAGCGTTCGAAATGTAGGGATTCGAAGCTTGATAACCGATGGATTTTGCGCGGTTTTATTAGGAGCTTGGTTCGATTTGGATGGAATGTTATAACAATAATTATGTTTTAATCTGGAAGGAACTGCAGGCCGTTTGCTTAGGGAAAACAGTTCATATAGAAATTGTTTGGCTTGTACTGTTTTCTATGTTTTGATTGTAGATGCTTTAAAAATAATCTAAACAAAAAAAATGCGGGAATTTCTCTCGGGAATGGAAGCCAACTGTTTCCTTATATTATTATCATCTATCGTGTATCGGTTTGATCTATCCGTGCAATGTACTTCCTATTTCGGTAAATTAATAGAAGTTCCATTCAGGCATTCTGAGAAACAGAAGTAAGACAATTAAAATAGTAAATATATTACAGATATTTTGAGAAGGATTAATATTACATACTAAATTTATCTTGCTGTCTATCGAAACTGAAAAATATTCAATGGTCATATCATTTCTTGGCACGCAGTAGCTGCCGTCATACGAACA
The DNA here is from genome assembly GCA_900490015.1 of Megastigmus stigmatizans. Classification (NCBI taxonomy): domain Eukaryota; kingdom Metazoa; phylum Arthropoda; class Insecta; order Hymenoptera; family Megastigmidae; genus Megastigmus; species Megastigmus stigmatizans. The sequence goes on along the minus strand of UELV01083126.1, from coordinate 24,447 downwards.
AAAAAAAAAACAAATCGAAGAGGCAACTTTTTTAAGCATATCAAACCACGAGTCGCTAATTAAAACCGATTTCAATAACGCGCCTACCGATCGAACACTCCTCGATACGCGTCAGCAAATGAAATACAAGCATATAACTACATTCAAATTTGACGTTCGAGGCGCTACCCCTGAAAAAATTAGTCCCATCCTCCGCCACTCAAGACAACTCGCGCACACAAACACAAAAGACAGAAAAGGTAAAAACAGCGCGCGCATCCGGCGTAGGCATCCCGAGCGGGAGTAAAAGTCTAATAAAGCGGCGGAGGAAAAAGAGAAGAGCCGAGAGACACGAGAGTCGGTCAGAGCGAGAGCGAGAGAGAAAGGAAGCAAGAGAGGATCTGTCCGAGGGCTACCGCTCGCGCGCGGTTTCACCGTACCGCGATAGCGCCGCTCGACACGGTCCCCAATTAAGCTCCGGCCGCTATCTCGAGTCCCGCTCTCCTATACACTCGTTTACGCTCTCCCGCAGCCCCGCAGTCTCTCCCGAAAATGTCAGCGGCGATCGCGATCTGTCGCTTAGACGCGACGATCGTTAAAATGCCAAAGGCTGCTGCTGCCGCTTGGATATCGGCTACCGTTGCCAGAGGACAGAGAAAGAGAGTCTCGCCGAACGTCCGTCACCGAATCTGTATACACTCCGGCTCTCTTTCTTCTTTTGACTCGATGCCGACGTCTCTCCCTTTTTCGATGCATATATACCCTCGCAAGATCGATACAGCTGTATATGCAGTACGTGTGTATACACGGCTCTCATATAGTTAACGGTATATATAAGCGAGCGAGTGGAGCGCGTCATTATTTTGACTTTCTTTTAGGGGCACTTTTAGCCGTGGCTGATCAGCTAATTCGTAACGAGGGAACAGCTACCTTTGACTGCCTCGTGCTGCTGTATATGATTTTTATCAAGATTATGCTTTGCAACGAGCCAGAGATTTTTCCGAGATATAACCTACACCCTGTGCTTTTTATCTCTCTCTCTCTCTCTCTCTCTCTCTCTCTCTCTCTCTCTCTCTCTCTCTCTCTCTCTCTCTCTCTCTCTCTCTTTGATACGGATATACAGCTATCTGATTAAATTATGCGCGATTATACGCGTCGCGCGCTAACTTGTACACACACACACACACACACAGACACCGCAGCGATGCATATTTTTGAGTAAACAAATATCGGTAGCGTCATAATAAAGATCAGCCTCGCGAGATAAGTTGTTTTCGAGGGGTAGCGAGTGTCTTATGATGCATCTCGCGGTTGGCCATAAGCTTGCGCTTGCCCAACTGAATCTCTTAAACTTTTAATGCGGATGATGAAAATATTAATGTACTATAATGTGGCTCTTGCGCGTGACAGGCGTGTTGTATACCTGCACTCCTTAAAAGCCATGTTTATTATACTACGACGTGATAAGGCGGACATATACATAATATATATATATATAAATATTTGTACCGAAGAAATATGTCTATAATTAAAATACAATGTATGCGAGTGAAAATTTAAGCGTAGGATTCACAGCACTTATGGCCCGATATTCGAACCCATGCCCCCCATTCACCCATTCACATATTAATATGAAGAAATCCAGACTCTGTAAGACGATCATCCAAAAGAAGGTAAGGGAGAGAAAACACAGATACGCATCTCCCGATGAAACAAAAAACAAAGATCCCCCCGCATAATGTATTCATCTCCACGAAATAGTCTCCACGCGTCCTCCACCCTAACAAAAAAAAAGCCCAAAACACACTCGGTAGGAAACAAAAAAAAAAAAGAAACGATATATTATATGCCCCTACCTAGAAGTCGAAGAGAGTATCGCTTAGTATGCAAAACTCGAGCAAAACCCCCGCTGGTGCGGACGGTGTATATCCAAATTGAAATTCCGGCTGACCTGGAGGCGCTATTTCTCTCTCTCTCTCTCTCTCTCTCTCTCTTTCTCTCGAGACGAAAAACTCCTATATACGGAGAACTATTAGAGGGTAATGAGGCCTACCCATCGTCGCGGCGCCATGTCCCCTAGACTACACGAGCTTCCCACATCCACCGTGTGTGTATATACGCGAGCCGCACGGTAGTTATCCCTCTCGGCCTATCTCGAGCCGAGATCGCGGTGTAATCTCTCTGTCTATATCTCTCTCTCTCTCGCTCTCTCTCTGAAAGCTAGAGGCTGCAGGTATACACACGCGCCGTGGCCGGCGAGCACTTTACTTTCTCCGCGTTCGAGCAGAGCAATTTGGAGCGCGTGTGTGTACGCGGTATGGGCCATTAATGAGTGCAGTGTGGGAAAGGCTTGCAGTGTTTTAGGAGCTTGACTTGGACACCGATCGATCATGAGAGCTACAGTTGGCGGATGTATATTTACTTTGGCTGGCAGCTCGAGTGTTTTAGCTAATTGTCCGCGTTTTCTGCGTGGATATGTTTGCTCTCGTTTCGCTGGGGTGATTGGTTTGCGGGTATAACGACGTATATAGTGTGCCGGGTACGCAAGGCGTAGTCTCCAAGCGGAACGCAAATACGATTGAAATCTTGTTCTCTTATATTTGAACAGTCGGTGCATAATATTCGCGTAAAAGTGCAAATTTACGTATTCCCTATTACATATGTATATATACGCGATATTGTACAACACCATCGGAAATTCCGAGATGTCGAAAGAGCAAATTAAAATCAATCGCTATAAATAAAATAAATAATCAGCTCTGCGCGACGACATCGTTCCCCAATAACAATAAATTGATACAAATGTTGCAAGAGCAGGAGCGGCACAAGCCTCGCTCACAGCTGATCTTCCATTCCAATTAGTCGCCGATTTTCATAAAGTTCGCATCAATCTCTATTATCCGGCGCGCCGACTAGAAACAGAAAACTGGCCTGAAACAAATTAATGTCTAAAAAAAAACCATTAAACATGCGTCGGTCTCGGGTTGTCTGGGAAGACGCGAGCGCAGCGACACGGAACACAAGGGCGGATTTGAATTTGCATAAGCCTCGAGGATGGACAGATGCGCCAGTATAGGATCCTCGTCTCTAGAGTGAAAGGGATGCTGCTGCTGGTGCTGTTGGCTGTTGCGGATAGTTGACACCCCGTCGGCGAGTCGCGTCGCGCGGGAATTAACGAGCTCGTAAGTCACTGCGGGCCCGGACACTCGTCCTTGCGCTCACCAGCTCCTTCTATAGATATGATGTACGGATTTCCCGGGTGTCGCCCGATTTAATTTTCGAGAAATACCCGCGGGCTTCTCGTTGACAGCCTATACGGGGATCACAAGTTATTTTTACGGCCTGAAATTTTCACCTGGATTCTTTGGCTTTCTGTTTCTTGTCATTTTTTTTTTTTTTTGAGACAGAGAGAGAGAGAGAGAGATATGGTATTAAGAAATGATAGGGGTGGACCGAACCGGAATATATAATTGAAATTTAGTGAGTTGTAATCTCGTGTTACTCTAGCTTGTCGATTTATACGCCGCGTTTTCATTAATAGTGGGGAAAAATTTTAATTGAATATTTATTAATTTACGACAAATGGCTGATTCATCATGTTGACGCATCGACATTTGCTCATGAATAAAAACAATTTAATTTCCTCGTTTCCTTTCGCTACGACTCTACGTTGGAAAAATGCATCTCCCCAGAGTAATCAATGCAAATTTATCTCAAAACCAGGATATTTTTTAGCCCAATAAGTCCTGGAAAGGCTGGCATTAAAAATTAGGCAGAGACGGCATTTATCGCATCGCGAGCGCTAATGCCGTCGTTAAAAATCAATTCTAAGCGCATCAAGCGAACGACTTCTCTCACTTCTCTCGAGTCTCCGGGCTCGCCGCTTTAGCCATTCCGCTCAGTCTTCGAAAATTGGCATTTCGGGCACGCGCGCGTGCGCGCAACCACACCAACACAATGAAAGAGTCGTGTGTATATAGGCTGCAAAAAAAAAAGAGGAGACTCGAGTCTCCGGCCTTGCGCGAGGCCAAACCGCACGAGAGAGACGCTTTACTTGCCGCGCGCCATCTCCGGCCACGTGCATCGCACACAGCGGAGGAGAACGAGGAAAGGATATACCAATTTCTTTTTTTCTTCCCTTTCTTTCTGCTCTTCGTCCGTTCGACCGATGCGGCTATCGATATTTCGACCGATTCCCTCTGCGCTCCGTATATATGCATGAGAGAGAAAGAGGCTTTCTCATTCGTATACGCGCATAAACGATCGTTTTGGCCGCGAGTGCAGCGTTTTTTGGTGGGGTAGCGCGCAGAGCCAAGGAGAGCTGGCCTGCAGAAGAAGAGGCTCATTTGGTTTCTTAAATACTTGGAAAAAAAGTATAGCAGCGAGTGGAGGGACGCCTGTTGCGCGGCTTATATACATCGTCGATTTATTTATGTGTGCGCGCGGCGCACGTTGGTGATTTCGGCGAGTGATAAAGGCTGCGGGGGTAAAAAGTTCGTGGGAATTCGTTGCGTATGGAATTATGGAACGTAGGATCGGCTGCGAGAGGAATTTTTATCGGCGCATTACCTGACAACCAATTGATCGCTGGATACTTTTTTTCGACTCTTCTTTCGTATCATCCTTGTCATATTTTTTGGATTTCAATGCAAGCGGAAACTGAAGGAATTGAATATGCTAACAGTTATGGTATACTGGTATACGATGATGGTTTACCGCTTACCTCGATCAATCACTATTTACAAGAAACAAAATACAAAACGATCAATTTTATATTTTGTGGAGATAAGAATCAAGTGAAGTTTCATTTCGTTACAAGTTATTATATATTAATATTAATCTTCCGTCAGAAGTACAGCTTTAATCAGAGATCCAAATCGTTTATACTCAGTCGTGCAAGCTACATCATTCAGCATAGCACTAAATTTCCTAATGAAACCATAATTAACACAGCTGGACATCCATAACTCGGGGGAAGCCTCGGCAAAACAATCAACACGAGCTCAAATTTATCGTTACACAAAATTAGGAGGAGCAAAGTAGGTTATAAATCCTCTTGCGAAAGCGTTAAAACTAAGCCCGAGCACTAAATAACGTAGGCTAATTAATAAAGCGCATATACGTATCCATATACATATATACCAAGGTAAGAGCGAGAACGCGCGGGATTTATATGTAAGACGCGGGGCGCAAATACATCTGCGCGTGTAGCGCGAGAGAACTTACAAGTGCTGTAAGCCACAGCAATAGGTATATCACCTTTTCCCGAGGTGTGTTATAGCCGATGTGATTTTAAGCAAAAAGAGAAAAATATAAAGGGGGTATGAGTATGAGTGGCCGCGCGGAACGCGCAATTACAAGATATACGGCGACGTGTGCGGAGCTGTGCCGGACTTGGACTTGTATAAGCTATATGTATATGTGCACGTAGTAGTGGTATACTCCATGTCAAACGGAAGCGTGAGAGCGCGACTCTTCGTGGCCGCGGGTTCTCTCTCACTCTCGCTGATGCGGCACACTTTAGCGCGGTACATCAGCCCCGAAGTCATGTGCAGGCTGTCTACTCTAGCTGATGGCTTACCAACTGTTGCGAGGAACCTACTGGTCAGGATGGGAAAAAAATTAAATTATTTCTTAAGTCTCGATAGACTTAAAGTGATTTTTATTTCTTCGAGTTTTGTTACACAGATTGCGAGCATCCTGAGTGCCAATCCGATCTTCGATCTCAATCGTATAATTAAATATTTCAATTTGCAATTTACTATTAGGAAAAAATTACAATCATCTATAGCGTTGATTATTTGCATAAAACCATAAGGAACGATTGAATTAAAGTATTTTCCATCTTTCGTTTAATCTTATTACTTTGTAACACTGTGTAATATTTAGTAATATTAATATTAGTCCATAACTTTGTAATCGGAGCGATAATAAATTAGCTCATTAGCTCGATTACAACTTTAATACACCGGAATGTCGAGCATAAATTTTTTGGTCAGTGAACCTAATAGATAAGCGAAAATAATTGAATTTCCAGATTTCATCATTAAACTATTCGGACTGTTATTAACACTATGTATATCTATACTTAAGATAACAGCTTGAAAGCATAATCCTTTCATCAGCCAGATTAAAAGGCTCGATAGGTATATTGTAATTATAACGCGATCGTCGGTTTAACTATGCTAATTGCTGTTTGCTGTTCTCCAACAGATATCGGGTTGTCACTCAAAAATTGGAACCCGAAGCCGTTGGCCGCACTACTAGTTTTCTCCCGACACTATTTAAAAACGACGAAACTAGATCGTTAACTTTTCCATTCTTCGCTTGCATAAATTACGCCTTCCCGCTATATAACGAAAACTCCAACGCCGTGGAATGCAAAGAAGAAAGAAAAAAAAAGCTAATCGTTCGCGTTCATCGATTTATCAAAAGCACACGCGAGTCTCAAGCTACAGGTTTCCATTTTCTCGCAGCAACCTTGCGAACCGATCGGCTAATTCGGCCGTAGTGCACTAGGTTTCGTGTACAAACACAAGCGCGCACGCGAAGCCGATCGAGCCAAAAGGAAGTTCTTATACAAGCCAATCTCTGTTCGCGTTGATATACACGGTAACGCAAGTGCAGCGCGCATACGCACACGGGACAGACTGCACTCACGCATGGGCGCGCGTGCAGCCTTCGCCGATTGGTCGATCGCGATTCGGCCACCTCTCTCTCTCTCTCTCTCTCGCTCTCGGCAGAGAAAACGCCGCGTGTTCCAACATGGAATTAGGCTTTTACGCGCGATCCCCGAGCTGCGAATAAATTTAATCCCTCCACTCAGTCTCTCACTCTCGCCAGCCAATTATCCAGCCGGCAGAGTTACCTCGAAAAGAATAAGTCCGTGCGGCGATTCCAGAACCGAGCCATGCGTGCGCGCGTGTGTGTATACGCGCGAAAGCACGTCGGCACCCTCGCGTGCTCTCATTAACACCGCTCGGCGTTAATTATGTCCCTCGGACGGCCAATGGATAAATAAGTCTGGGATGGAATAAGGAGGCAGGAAAGGATTCGATTACCGGCGACGATTGTCCCCTTTTATACGCCAGCGACTGCAGAAAATCGTATTTGCGCGCGACCGCGCGAGAAAAGGGAGACTGCTGCTGCTGCTGCTGCTGCTGCTGCTGCTGCTGCTGCCGCTGATGCACGAGAATCCAGTTCTGCTTATTCGCCTTTTTAGCCTTCGACTTCTTTTGTGTTCTTTTTTCTTTATTGCTAGCTTGTTTTACAGCATTATTTAAATGTACCTTGAGGAAAATCTGAGCATTTTATGCTTTATTTATTGTTTCAGAACATGCTTGATCAGCTATTATTCACTATTTGTTTCGTATACCTTGTTTACAATTTTCCATTTCGTGATTTCGAAAAAGATTTTTAGAGCTCGATAAAAAATAAAACATCTTATTTGGTTTAATTAGCCAAAATCCGTGTATCGATTGATTGAATCTAATCGTCTAGAGATACTCTTTAATCTCTTCTCTCAGTTGTGTGTAGAAAAATGTTGCAAAAAAGGTCTACATTTGACTTTTGAGGAAGTAAGTTTATCTTCCGACACGATCACATGTAGATTTATCAGAACGAAGAATGTCGTATCTCCTCGCGATACAGATATTTTTTTTACTCTTAAAAAAAAGAAAAGGACACAAGTCCACTGGCAGTGTGCGAATTTGTTACACGGACTTCTCTTACACGCAAATCAGTCGGAATTTTTCTCTCGAGACAACACGTCCTACATATCCTACGTGCTAAGCGTTCTAATAAGACTCGCTGGCGGACTGTGTTATATATATGAGTCAGTGGTCGAAATCGTTTTTCTTTCCTCCTGGCTGGCAGCGCGAAAGATAACGACGCAGGGCCCGAATAAGTCGAGGAGCGCGTACTCATTAGTTGACTCGTGTGCCTCGGCATCGCGTCTACCAAAAGCGTGAAAGCTTAAAAAAAAGAGTTTTAGACTTGTAGATCCCTGAGTCTGAGTAATCAATATTACAAAGATTGATTATCTGACCTTGTGACGCTCGCTCGTGTAGATTTCCGATTTTAGATACTTTTGGTTTTTTCAACTGAACTGCGCGATGTACAGCTGCTTTGTTCTGCAGAGGAAAGTGATTGCCATTTAATACGCATTTGTATAAACAATGATTTTACTGGTCACATTGTGGTTTTTATACAAAAATAGAAGAGACAGTGATATGAATTTATTATGATAGTAAACCGAGGCACATTTTAAAAATATTTATTTGTAAAAACCTACAGGAACATTCTATTGCGTAGATATACATATATTTAAATCAATTTGAATTCTTTTTCGCTTATGCTTTGATACGTAGTGTGTAGCATGATACTGCACAATAATGTAGTATCGGTCGTTCCCATACTGAATTCACAATATAAGCGAAAGCGTACTCGTACTTTCGTACACGATAATTTTTCATTTATAGCCCCGATAATAGGCGCCGAACGAGGACATTCCTTAATCACAGTGTGCACTCCTTGGCAGAACCAACGAGGAAACGATTCTCGCGCGCCACTAAATCAGCCGATAAAAAGCTCCACATTAGCCGTTAATCCGTCATTACTTACCATATTTACCGGTAAATTATGCATTAAACGACTGCGGGTATACGCGCCCGAGCAAAAAGTCCAGCAGCAGCAGCAGCACGCGCAAAGAGTTCCCTCGAAAATCTGCGAAATTCTCAAGCTTCCTCCGTGCGCATAATTAAAGTAAGAACTAATCATCGGTGTGTGTGTGTGTGCGAGAAGGAGAGAGAGAGAGAGAGAGAGAGTCGAACGATTATCCGAGGCATCCACGGCTACGCCGCCCTGAATATACATGCAACAATAACCACGGCAATAAAGCCCCGTAAAAAGGCGGCTTAATGACATAACTCGGCATATGCATGCGAAGCCACGAAAAACCGCAGCTCGCAGCTTCTTAGTCTCGCTCTTGTCTCTTATATATATGTATATGCGCGCTCGCAAAACGCCTCCTCTTCTCTCGACTCGCGCGCGCATAATATCGTCGCAAATTTCCTCCCTCCGTCATTGTCGCATTCATGAAATGCAAAGCTTCGGCGCGCGCGACGTCCGAAAAAGCCGCCGTTTATTACGCGCAATTACGGATCCGCCGCCGCCGCCGCAGCGCGTGTATGCATTATATATGTACGCATCGGCAGCTAGTATAAGATACTCTCGGGGCTAATTCTCTCCTTTCTTATTATGTACGTGCATATGCGCGTTCGCGTGAGCCGCGCGGCGAGTTGGTCGGACGGTTATCGTAAAACTTCTCGCGGTTCGTTTAAGGAGCGTTTACGCCGAAGTTTACGAGGCTACGCGCGTAGGGAACGAGATGCGAGTTGGGAAGCGCGTCTGTATAGCGTAGCTCTGCTGCAAGGCTCTGGACAAGGAAAATATTTAGGAGCTTCTAAGGACGTGGAATCGTTGCAGCTTTACAGTATGCGTGTGATTTTCATTTGAATGTACCTACATGTCTCCTTTTCTTTTTGCAGAATTTGCTTTCAACATTTTATTTCATAAAAACAAAACAAGTGCAAAAGTATATGCTGAATTATTTATTTTTTAATTTTGATTGTTAAATAATAATGGTAGATGATAAAAGGGTCAAAGCTAATTCTTCCCATTTTGTTTACGACGATGCTGTTAATTTGCGGAATGAAATAATCCAATGAATTTCTATGACTGACAAATCGAATACTACATATCTTAGATGGTATACATTAGATCTAGGAGCTTAATCATTTACATACGTATCTTAGCACAAGGCAGTCAAAAACCTGCTTACAAAGTTTCAGTGAATTTTAATTCATGTCAAAGTGAGTTGACATAGAACATTCAAAATATATAATATGTACAAGAATATTGAGATTACGATAAAAAGACGACGGTTGATTTTCTATCTTGTTCTTTTGCTCATTTTTAGTCTAATAATATCCATATGGATTAAGCCCGTATAATAAGATAAATAGGGCACTCGAGTTGATTTCTGTCTCGCTCTTACGTGGCAAGGAGGATTCGACTTGTCAATTTATATACGACTATAGTGGACTTTGAATTTCTGAATTAAACGACGTCACACGTAGTTGTGCTGAAACAAATTTAAATCGTATCAAACAGAAATTTCGTACTGGGAATTAGTATTTTCAACTGTATTTGCAATGTCATTGCGAACAAAGCTAATTTATAAATGAATCAGTTTGCTTTCTATCCAAGACGAACGATAATGATTTATTTTACACATTCCACAAGCATTATATTTTCAAATGAACAGCTCGGTTAGGTACGAAAGAAGGACGCTTATCTAAAATCAGCCTCCTTAAGAAACCAAGTACCTCGAAGCTGTCCCAGAAGGTGTTTCAATAATGAATTATCCGCAGCTACTCGCTCTCTCTCTCTCTCTCTCTCTCTCTCTCTCTCTCTCTCTCTCCTCAAGGCAGCAGCAACAGCTCGCATAAGAAAACCGCGGCCGTACAACGACGCGAGCGTTTGTCCGCATTCCGTCGAGAGATCCGAAGGGTTCCGGGAAAGCCGGGAGATATTCGCGGAGCAGCAACAGCAGCAGCAATAGCAGCGGAAATCAGATGCAACTTCTTGCCGAGCGGCCAGGAATTAGCTGCGGCAGCGGTCCGAGTATACGGCAAAAAATTCCCTCGCGTTGCCGAGACGCCGAGCGGCGAATGATAATGCGACGGCGCGTTGCAGGCGATTTTTATGTATATCGACGATTTGACGCTCGCCACGCGATCGATGCGCCGTTAGAGAAAAATCGTATTCGCGCGCACGCCTGCACATGCGCTGGATTGTCGCGATGAATTAAAGATTCGCGCAGGTGACGATGACGAGGATGACGCGACTGTCTTTTTTTTTCTTGGTTTTTAATTTCCTGAGCTCGCGGATGCCGGTTGACGCACCTCGAGTAACCGGATGATGCCGGGCCGAAAGAAAATCTGGTATTCGTCAATCAAAGATCGATCGTGCTTGCGTTCTTCTTTTTCTCGTTGTGCCTTTTGCTCCGCTTTCAAGCTGCAAAAGATTGAACCACAGATTATGGAGATAGGTTTTGTTCGATTGTAAGAAGAATGGAAATATAGAATACTGAACGTATTACAAAATTTAAATATTTTTTCTGATTGTAAATTTAAATAAATTTTCTTACGCGAATTCACATTCACGTCAATATAACGTACTAAATATAAATTCCCTCGAATACATGCGCATTAAGTCCTTTCCCCGCAGCGAACATTGACAGGCCAAAGAAAAAAGAGTAGAAAGTGCAGCAAAAGCATGTCGTTTAATATACGAATTGATTGAAAGTAGCAGCGGTGATAATAATTACGGGAAACATTGATATTATCGCACATCGCGCCGTATGATTTATCGCAAACAAACCCACAATTTATTCAGTATTTATTAAAGCGAGATATTTCAGTATGAAAATACACCGTAATAACAGCCTCTCCTTCATTTTTCTTTTTCTTTTCACGCGAAACCTCTGGGGATATCTCAATTATAAACGAAAGGTGCACGAGAGTTACACACACACACACGCATACACTCGCAGACTTTTGATCGGTTTGCAAATTGAGCTCCCGTGTATAGACGTCGAAAAAGTTAAGAGAGAGAGAGAGAGAGAGAGAAGGAGCGAATTAAAGGAGGACACAGAGCGAAAAGCGAGAAATCAACGAGAGAAGGCCCAACGATCGCCTATCACACGCCGCCCCGCAGGAAAAGGGACAAATCGTAAATCTTTTAATTAAAAGCTGTCTCTTTCCATATCTGCGGGTACGGGGGGGACGACGCGGTCTGTGCAGATACCGTGAAATGCTTTAAAACTCACCTCTCGTATATATATGTACACGCACACGCCGAGAGAACGAGATAGAGAGAAAAGAGGAGAATTCCTGGCCCTGTCTTTCGACGGCCAGAGGGAAGCGGCTTAATTCTTTATATAAAGCCTGCACCTCGACTTCTTCTTCTTCTTCTTCTTCTTATTCTTCTTCTTCTTCTTCTTCTTCCTCTTCCTCGCTCTGGCCTCCTTGATTATTCAACTGCTGCGGACGCCTGATTCAGTTTTAACGCTATTAATATTCACGTCAGCGTGTTACAGTCCAAGTTAGAGTTACAAAAGTCCCTCTGATTGTAGATCGGTTATTTGATACGGCTTTGAGTGAGCGAAGAGAGATAGAGAGAGGGAGAACACGAACTTTACTTATTCACACGTTGAGCAATTTCTCACTGGACCATTAATTTATTACGTCTATTATGTGGATTTCTTTTTGTTTCGATCGATAGGCACCATCTTTTATTGTGGCATTCATTAATACTCGAGAGGTATACTTTTATCGAGGATTTAATCTATCGGGTGCAATTACTATTTATTCGAAGATCCGAAATAAAAGGTTCTTTTTCATCGGTAAGCTGTTTGTAAACTTGGCATAAGATCCTAGTGTATTACGTACAATCTCAAAACAACTTTCTAAAAACCAACTCTTTCAGAAGTTTCACGATTCAGACATCTTCTGCTCTTCGATCATCCAAGGATAAGTCAGCTTACACTCAACAAAAAAAAACGAAAACATCTGTGCAAAGTGAACATCCAAAATTCCTGCCGAATTCAATCAGTCTGCAATAGCAGAGCCAGAAAGAACACGCTCGCAGGTATGCGAGAATGGTCCCCGACGAGAAATCCTCGACGCGAAATCGCCGCGAGCTACGAATTCGTCACCGTTGTCCTTTTTGCGCATATATGTGGGTATCCTTTTAAGAGTATCCTCGACGGGTAATCGGCCGAGGAGGCCATTGCAGCTGTTGTCCGCCGATTTAGAAAATTGCGTATATGTATAGCGTGACTATCGCACACGACCAAACTCTCCGGCTGCTCCAATATATATGTATACATATATAATCGTTTCCTCCGAAGGAAATAAATAATGTCAGATGGGGATGAGGGGTATCCTTCGAGTCCTAATTTCTGGACAACGCGTGTATAGCATTTATGGCACACGCGGAGCGTTTGGCTATATAGAAAGTCGAGGGACACGAATATACGTGGAATGACGGGAGAGAATGAGAGAAGCGACGAGAAGCGCGTGCCGAGCGGTCCGTGAGTCGCACGCGCGCCGCCACGCGACCGATATACTCGCCAAATTACACGCCGATTTCCTCTGCTTATATAAGATGCTGAAATGTTTTTGCGCTCGTGAAAAAAAAAAAAGATTGAAGATCTTTATTTCATTGTAGAATCAACATTCATCATATTTGTTAATTTGCGAAAAAATATATATATATATAATTTCGAAATTTATCACTATCTCCCCACATATGGTTCGTAAGAGCTGGCAATGTAAATAATATCTCGGGAACCGTTAGCAATTATCGTTGCCGTCCATCAGGAATCGAGCATCGGCCGTAAGGAAAAAACCACCCGAGTACAAGCTCGTTCAGCGCAACACAATCGAAATTAAAATCATCGAAAGAACAGCAATAAGCGAGCCGCGTCAGTTTCCCCTCGGCCAGCTAACCATCGGTAAATACTTCGGGTACACTCGTCCATAATACAGCGAGCAAAGAATAAAGCATCGGCAGCAACAGCATATATGAATTTCTCTTGCGAAATTTCGCGTCGTTATATCGCTTGCGAGCAAAGTGTACATGGGGCACACGGGGAGGAGGTGGAGGAGGAGGAGGAGGAGGAGGGGAGGGGGGCGTTGCGCAATTTATGCCCGTGTACCCTTAACACCCGTACTTAAAACCTATACGATGGCCCGAAGGGTCTTGACTGTATATACCGGCTTGTATGACGCGAGAGAGACAGAGAAACAGAGAGAGAGAGAGAGAGAGAGAGAGAGAGAGAACCTGTATAATACTTCCGCAGATTCAACGGGCTGAAAGTAAGGGAGAGAGAGAGAGAGAGAGAGAGAGAGAGAATGTAAGTGCCGGCACACGGGAAAGTTTTAAATAAATGTTGCAGCCCATCGATCACGCACTACTGTTGCCGCTGCTGCTGCTGCTGCTGCTGCCGCCGGAGCCCTCCGAGGCAAGGACTTTACAATGCTTTTAATGTCTCGGCAGTTTGCTACGTGCAAGGATTTTCTCTCCGCTGAGCTTTTTTCTGCCATCTTTTATTTATTTTTTATTTTTTTTTTAAACTGGTTACACCCACTGTGCACGCGTACGCGTACCGGCTGCGATATGGTCTGTGTGTGTGTTTTTTTTCTTTTTCCGCTGCGGGAGATAATTAGCGTGGCGAATTTTTTTTCCTGTTACGGCTTCGATGCTGGAGACAGATTTTTAAAGTCGTGCAGGTTTTCTGGCCCGATAAAAATGTGCCCGACTGCATGTGTGAGATGTGTCTGAGATAAGTGCAAGATTTCGCTTTGTAGAAAGTCTATAATTTTTACTTGTGTTTTAGCATAAAGGCTTTTGCGAATAAACAGGTGGCTGTTGTTGTTTGTAACGAATATAGGTCGTATTCGACACGTAGTAAATATTTGAGCGACCTTTGAATGCATGCAAAATCATCGATAATGAATATTTTGTAAAAAGATATATATATATACAAGCATATGAAGCGTGTACAGAAATGATAAACGTAATTCGATTTTCTTCGCGCTCAAAATCAACTAAATTTTTGTAAAATCAAACAAATTAGATACAAAATAACCCCATCATCGTGCATACCCATCAATGTTGAAGCATTCCATGGATCTTCAAATAAAAAAATCGACTAATGCCATACCTCGCCAGCACACACCTGCAGCCTGCCTGAAAAACATACTCGTATTTAAGCGTAATAATACACAAAGCTGCTGCTTATACGCAATACCTATACCGACATGCACACAATAAGTTTCTCCGAACGCAAAAAAAAAAAACAAAAGCAAAGAAAACGAAAGTAAGCGTACATTCTCAAATGGCATTCTAAAGAGCGTAATAAAGACCGGATTCACTGCGGCCGAATGGCAAGGAGCCTATGCAGTATCAAAGCTGCACGCTTGTACACTCTTCCCTTCCACGCGCGCACACGTCTTCCCTTTCTCCCGTGATCTAAACGTTTAAGTGCAAGTGGTGCATATACGATACTCGCGCTCTATAGTCAAAGAAAACACCGGCGAATATGTATACAGCCGTACTTATAGGGATATACCACTTTATGCCTCACCTCCCCATCCATTCGCATGCAAACCCCAAGCGATCCGTATGACTTTACTGCCAAATAATTTAGACGTTAAAGTCAGACGGATATCAAAGCCAGCCTCGCGCGCCTTTTCCGCGAAACGCTCATGCGACCATTATACAGGCCGCGCGGCAATTACATCGCTGTATAGGCTAGAAAAAGCCTACCCCCGCGCGCGAGGCTGAGCAGTAAAAGCTCAAACGATAGCGAGCCATACGTATATGTAGAGCTTTGCCGATTATTATACGCGTATACGAGAGCGGTACGTAATGGCCGGTAATTGAGGCCGTCCCTTGTATACTTCTCTGCAATGTATAGAGCTGCCAGCTCGTGCACGCATGGAAAAACAATGAGTGGCCAGGATGTAACGGCGGAAAGATATGATTTATTTGCGGCTCGTAAATGATTCGGGAGCCGCGTGGTGCGCGAAATAAAGGTTTTTTGCCGCATTCGAGAGGGAATCGGCCGCGCGATTATTTCTCCTGCGTTAAGCATACACCGTAGAAAAATACTCCTACAAACCCAAAACACATGAATTTCCAAGCGTGAAGTAAGGGACTGTTGGCAATGGCCGATCGTGGTCGAATATATACCAGGAATCCATAAATTTCGTATCACCGAAGCACCGCGAAATCGTGTATAGCGATCACCTGGTGGCGCGCGTCACAGAAAAGAATAACGGACACCGTTCCTCGTCCTTTCGCAATCGCATAGTAGGTATAGCCCAACTGATCGCACACGCGCGCATATATACGGCCCTCCGACCAAGCACAAATAGCCGAATCGAATTACGAGAGAGCCTTTAAGTACCCGACTCACGCGTTTCCAGTTCGAACCAAATCTCCGACACGAGTCCCTGCGGCTATGTATGCGCGCGTGTGTGTATGGATGCGGCACGCGCGCAATTCCACTATAGTCCTTCCTTGAAATCGTAACGATCGAAAGCTGAAATACGCTTACCTGCCCTCGCTTTATAATGTGTCCGCACGCATGTGCGTGAGCCAATGATACTTTGCGTATATATATATCGACGGCTCTTCTCAAATCATTGATGATAATTGATGATTTTTTTGCTTTATAGTCCGATAAACGATGCGTTGCTGTAATACTCGTTGGGACCTATAAGAAAAATACTATACCTATCATAAACACCCAATTTCCTTGAAATTCCAAGCCCAGACACTTGTTTTCGTACTTCACGAAGCTGAACGAAAAATTTTGTGTTACCTCACTTTGCATATCCTCAATTTTAAAGCACATTCGGAAATTGCTGAAAATTGAGGTAGCCAGCCAGTCAGCCAATAACATTTACTCTGGCTACTACGATTAAACTGTATTTTCAAAAGGCAAAGGTACTCCCGAACCTATTATATAACAACTTCCAGAAAACGCAGTAAAATATATCGACCCGCCACCGCCGCCTCTATCATCCCCCCCGTCCTATTCTCAGACTTATATCCTTTACCGGCCGCAGCTCGGCATCGTAAACGATATTTGCACCTGTAACCAGGCAGACACTAGGCAATCGAGAGCTGAGCTTTGCACACATCCCCGATCCACCAACACACAGAAACCGCACGCACTTATATAAGTACACAAAAGGGTAAGCCGAGCGAATTCACACCTCGGCGGTGTATATAGCTCCTCGTTTGCTTACGCACTCCTCTCGCCACACTCATTCGCACGTTTGCACAGAGTTTATAAGGGGCCCCAGACCTGCACGCGCCTCCTGCTCCTATAATAGCGTGAAAATTACCAGGGCGCAAATGAGCAGTTCCTCTCACTCTCTCTCTCTCTCTCGAGTTGTGTGTGTGTGTGAGTATATTATAGGCTCGTTACGAAATTCTCTCTCTCTCACTCTCTGTTCGTCTAAGCGCACACCTTGCCGAGTCTATATAACGGCCGATATTCGAAGGCGGTTTAGCTGCCATTAGCTCCAGACTGCCTATCTCACTGCACGTGTGTGGATGCAGAGAGAGGAGAGAGAAGTAGGCCTTTTGTAAGCGAACGACGCCTGCACCAATGCGCACCTTCCGCTCGAGTTTCCGTTTCATAAATCAGTCGGTTGCGGCGGCGGCGGCGGCAGCGGCACACCGCATTTACTGATGAGCCGCGTGCGCCGCGCGGCTTTTGGGGAGAGAGAGAGAGAGGAGCGAGGCCTTCGCACGGCCCGACGCTTATTTCTCGATGCATTATGACGTCGTAAACGCGCAGGTCGAATGCTTCGGGGATCGTTGCAGCGAGAGCTGATTTTTCGCACGCCGAGGTGGTGCGAAATTTGGTAGCTATCACGTGGAGGTAATCGGTTTTTTGCTTATATGGCGAAGGTATAATTTGTTTAGTGACTCCTTCTAAATGTTGCGATTATGCTAAAGGCGCCAATAAAGGGAATCATTGACTTTTTCTAAATTTCCATAGATTCCGTTTAAAAGTCGGATATAGAAAGTTGAAAGCTAGGAAATCCATCTAAAATAAGAATCTCCAAAGCTCTGTAGTCTCCGTCAAAATTCGGTCTATCCTCATTGGATAAACGTGTCTCGAGCTCGGCTTATCTTAGAATCACTAACAAACAATTACCGAGTCTTAGAAACAATTACACGAAAAGTCAAAGGACGCAAGGTGAGTAAAGGCACGCGATCCCCCATGAGTCTCGACCCATAGATGCTTAGATAATCGTTCGGCACGAGCGGGAGACAAAGAGAGAGAGGGGAGAGAAAAAAAGCGCAGACACAATGACAAGACAAAAGCGAAGCGAGCCACGGATACTCATTACCCCTGGAAATCAGTCGAGATACGTTTTTGCCCCCGTGAGACTCGAGTGTGCAAGTATAGGATCCTCTTTTGTCTCCTCCGAGCTTTTTTGCACGTCGGGAGCGTCTCCCGGGCGAAATTGTGACCGAAAGATCTACGGGAGCCGGGCGCGTAAGGTGACGCTGACGAAGCGCAAGCGATTTTTCAATGACCCAGAGACTTTCGCTCGCTACCGATCCTTCCACGAAAAACAATGCCAGGCTCCTAAGCCAGACCAGTCGGCATCAACCCCGATCAGAAATATATATCTATACATCGATGCCTACCCTTAGTTCCCCGAGGGTCCAACCGAAACGCTTACTTACCCAGTCTGGGTAAGTATATATCCTGCAAAAGAAAGAAAAAGCTAACGACCTCGTTTATTCTCAATGGAGTCTCTCGGAGCCCTAAAGATAATAGCCTAGAGACAGCAGGTCCTATTCAGAATCCTCGGACTCGCATCATTGTCCTTTCTCGACTGAGCTTCGAACTTTGTTCGGCTTTTGTTGCTTATACGGTTGCACGTTGTGCGTGTGTTACGTAAGTGCGATTACGTAATGCGGAGCAGGAGGTGGTAACAATGAAGGCATATTTGCATGACTTTGGCACTTGAAGAGGTAGATGAGTGTAGGCCGAGGAAGTTTTGCGTGAAATTTGTACCGAAGGACCGAGATAAGAGATGGGACCTGGGTTTGAAAATTTTGAGAATCGCAGAAACCGGTTTTTCCGGTTTTTCATGATTTAATAACAAAAAAAAAACACAATTTATTTGTCGTACGAGTTTGATGACTGTACAGTTGAAGTGAATAAAATAACTTTAACCAGCTGCATAATTTATTTGCTTTGTAAATCTCGCATTCGCACGTGACTACTCCAATATTGAATATCGATGCGCTCGACGATCATCGGCCGTAAAAGCAGCTTTCATATTTGTTAAAAAATCTGTATTTTTATGTAAAATTATCTGTAAATACACTTTTTTGTTTAGCTTCTACGCAGCTTTGGTAAAATCTATAATATCTACTAATAAAGTTATTACTCGTATTTTTTGCATCGTATAATCTGCAGGTATAATATTACTAAGGTACAACTTGTTATTTAAGAAAAAAAGACGAATAAATTTGTGTTGAAACATAATCGGATTTTTAACTCTGTAGAGAGAAGCGAGGCGCAATAACAGCAGCGTTTAATAAAGATCTCGCTGACATGGACAGAGAAAGGGCTTGTATATACTCGCGACCTCGTGCAGATCGCGTTGAACTCTGGAGCCGCGCATCGCGAAAGCGATTCATCGGGGCCTCGTTAACAAACGTCCATCCCGCGCCGCGCGGTGAGAGGTATATACAAGCAAATAAAAGAATCGTCGACGATCGGTGAAAGGGACGATTAATCTCGCCGTATAATCATTTTCACCGGGTCGCCGCGCCACTCCAGGCACATAATAATAATAATAATGATAAAGCCAGCTTAAACCTTTGCGCTTGTTACCATCGATGAAACAACATAAACTACTTGCGTCCTATATACGTATACCTTTTGCGTTTAAGTCTGTCTCTTTTTTTTTTCCTTCGCTAAAGGTAAATTTCGCGGTAGTGAAAAGTCGCTGAAAACGGCCCATTTATCACGCTATCGCAAGTGCGAGAGCCGTGTATACTTATTTTTGTGCAAACACAGCAGGAGCAGCCAGTGACAGGCCAGAGACTTTCTAAACTATACTCAGGTATAGGTTAAAGGACTCGAGAGAGCGCGTTACGTGCAAACTGCGCGCCCCACGTGCTAAATGAACTTGCTCTCGAGTCACGTAAGTATATACACACGTAGAACTCCGGGACGTTCATTAGCGTCGATTAAGATGCCTCCGTCGGTGTCGTTCATTCGCGAAAAATCTCTCTCGCTCACTCGGTTCACCTCTCAAAGATAGCGAAGCTCGATGGCTGCTCGCGCGCTTCTCGATAATAAATTCCGCGCCACCTGCGACACGTAAGCTCCTCTCCTGCAGCGCGTAGTTGTAAATTAATCGCGTATCGATGCCGTATATACATGTGTATAGATGCGAGAGGTGCAACTTTCTTTTATTGAGACTGTCTTATCTTTACTGTAGAGCGATTCGCGCGATAACGGCTGCATAAAAGTCTCTTGGGTTATACGGCTGGCTGGCAGGAACCGAGGGCCTGGACGCTGTATTTAATTTTATGGGAGTACAATTGCGACCCGGAGCGTAAAGCAGATCTTTATTCGGATGCACGCACCACTGCGGTCGAGCCTGTTTTCTTTTTTTTTTTTTATTGTGTTAATCTGCAAATGATCGAGTATTGATTTTTTTGGACGATTAAATTAATTTGTTTCATCGCTGGAGGGGGCCATTTTCTTCCTCTTGAAATAAAACTTGATTGGTTACGAAGTGCGCCATAAATATTTGAGATTGATGTAAGGCAACAAAATTTTCATTACAAATCAAAATGCATAGAATTTTTAAAACTGCTTCACAATACTCTGTACATTTTTAACATATACTAATTCTGCTCCACGCAAAATTCGTGTACGCCACTATTAAAATATTTCCCCCTTTTGAGAGTTTACTTATCGGGCAAATTAAGCTTCTCGCGGAAGTCTAATTTTCCGAGCCATCAGTTCCTCCGCTTAACCGCCACTGATCCGGCATCGCGGCTCATGACCGTCTTATTTAAAATAACTCGTTGAGTTAACATTTTTCGAAGTCCAGCCGACAAATTTCTCCCCGCCATGCGGAATAATTCCTTGCACCGCACACACACCTTATATCCTCCCGACGTGTTTTCCTCGCAGCGTGCAATGCTGTTCAAAGGCGACGCGTATATAAACGTTGTACGCGAGCTGCTACGGAATCTTAATTAGCACGAAATCCAGCGGCGCTCGCACCAAAGTGGCACGTATATAGCGATCCTAGGTGCTGTACTCGCTTTACGTTGGATGTATCGTAGCTCGGATATATGTGTGCAGCGATGTAAGTGGACGTGTGTGTATGTGCTGTGCCCTACACCTAAAGATGTAAAGCGAAACTGCGTTGTGCGCTGCTGCGAAACTAGTTTCTGATTAATTTTTTATGGGGCAATGTCGAGTTGAATTTATTGCGACAAAAATCTCTTACGATGTAATTGATATTTACTTGGGAATGTGTTTAGAGATTAAATTTTCATTTTATAAAGTAGTAGAATTTTTGGAATATTTGGAAATATAATATGTATTTAATTTTAGCGTTCACGCGATCATATTGCAAGGAAAATATTTATTTAATATAACGTACGATTGCTCATTCCTCCAAGTAAACTTTAAAAAAAGTTAATTAAATAATTTAAATAACAGATAAATAGTAAGCTTATTTTATTAGCTCGTATAATTTTCCAATTTTAAATTTTATGGAATTTTATGAAATTTTATGGAATTTTATCATCTTACCAGTTTTTAATAGTTGAAAATCAGGTCATGAAGGACGAGATAAAATGGGATAGTAAGGTCTTCTTTAGTGCAACCGCAAGATACAAGGTTATACTACAAATATTGCAATCGATCGGCATCTGGAAAAAAGTATATCGAGTATTAATTTCAGCCCAATTTTCTGCCAGGCGGTCAATATCCGCGATTACGTTAAATCTATCTTGGAAAAGCAATCTTAAAGATATAAAACAATTATGTGATTTTTCATTTAGAAAAGCTTGCTATATAGTTTTCATCAGCATAAATACAACACCAGAATTATTTAATTGCAGCAGAAAAGATTCACGCCTTCAGCAAAATTATTCAATTTTCATAAATTTACCTTCTTGCTCGATCCTTCTCGTATCTCTGATAAAAAGCGCTTTCTCCGCAATTATCCTCCGTCGCCGAAAGGGCGAATCTTGAATAAATTTCATCGAAATTCAGCGAGAAGACACGTTTTATTAATGAAATTCGTAGAAACCGCGCTAATCGGGTGGAATGAAATTCGGGCAATAAAGCCCGCTGCAGCGCAGGACTCATTACACCGCAGCGCCTCTCCACCTTTTCCATCGACGCGTCGCCAAAAGGAAAAAGCATCGCGAGCCCCACGGCGGATAATCGCCAAAGGAGATGCATTTCCATCGGATACTCTTCGTGGCGAAGAAGGATATTTCGGCGTCGAGCGCGTATAATAAGTCGATAATAACCGTAATGGGGGCAGAATAAGCGAGCTGCTAAACGCCCCCTAAACGACCACTAATTGCGCACTTTACCTTTAACGCGTTCTCGCGCCTGTTCCTCCTCCTCCTCCCCTACTCGCAACATGCGAATTAAAGCTATAACGAAAAAACTCACATGCGCCTCGTGCGCCTGTACCCTCGCGGCTCCTTCTTTTTCACCCTTTTATCATGTAAACGGATACGCGAGCAGACACGTGTCGATGATCGAGTCGCGAACCTCGGCTGTGTGTCGATCGCTAATACTCTATGTGTCGACAAATTGATTTTTAAATCCCCCTACATATTGGCTTAATGCGCAATTTCACGGTTGATGATTTTTAAAAATGTAGGTTCGAACACTCGCGGACGAGGCTTTCTGTGGACCTCGTTATTACGATGATTTCGCGGAGCCGAGCAATAATACTTGTAATTTTGCGCGAATGCGCCACGCTTATATCGGCAGGCAGTATTGAAAATCAATATGGGTGTTTAAATTGCGTGTGCAGGGATTTGTATCAATTGGTCGGCGCGATTCATTTGACTTTTTAGGAAAGCCTGAGTGATTGAGATATATACGCTTATATATTTCGCGTGCAATTTGATCGCTGTAAATTGTCGCGAATTTAATATTTTATTCATTCACGAAATGTTCATTTGAATGTAAATAATTCTAAATGAAATACGTATGAAATTTCTAATTATTCTCCGTCCCATTACCTCGCGCTTTAAAACAATTTTATCGAAAGTACTATCAACCTAAGTTCCGCCCTACCTAAGAAGTTTTGAGTCAATCCTTCTTAATCCAGAAATCTCCGTTCCATTCCGTATTCTAAATCCATTTAAATGTGAATTCAATCCATTCGCTTCTAAAATTTTGACGAGGGCAATAAAGTCCTAAAAACCAAAAATGCAATAACCCATCGACTTCCATTAGATTTCAGTCCTTCAAACTCGACAAGCCCCATATAATACATCCACAGCCCGAAAGAGCGTAGCTAATCAGCGGTCACGAGGCTAAGGTCTAAAAAAAGATCAAAACGGGCTCCGGCTCGTTAATCGAAAGCCAGCTTTTTTCCCCAACACAACCAATATATTTGGCACACTTTATCGGATAGTTCAAGTACTATCATTACGTGCACAGGTCCTCTTCCTAAGCTTCTTTTTAACAGCGTCTCCTTTCCGACACCTGCTCCTCTTTCTCCGTATTATATACATACATTCTCTTTCTCGCACCCTAGACAGTGTTAAAGAGAGCGCTGTCTCAGCAAAACAAAATAATGGTGCGCGAAATCGCTCCCGTATAGGTGTATACTTTATTCAACTTCTTTTTATTTAATATGTCTTTGAAATGATAGGTATGACTTTTTTTCGACGAATATTGCAGAAATTTTCATTTTTCAACGTTCACCTTAGCGACCGTATGAACTATATACGAACACTTAATTTTAGTTATACGTTATTCAGATAATATTTAAATGTAATAAAGTTTCATCCAAATATTAACTATTTTGAGCAGGAATTGTCAAAGCTCTGTGGATTTGTCCGTATACAAGATACGTTAGTCAGGCGTAATAGGCATCTAAGCGCGCCTGGATAATTATTAGCTGCCTCTCTTCTCGCCTTCGGTTCTTATAAGCTATACAATCTCTCGCATATATATATAGAGGCAGCCGGCCTTATTATCGAAGATTACTTTGGATGCGCTACCTTGTATTTGGGCCAAAATAGCGTCGCTATACTCGCATACAAATACGTTTCGTTCGCTCTCGCTATACACCTGTGTGCGATGCATGCATAGCCGCTAAGTAGCTTCGATCCGTGCCAGATAATCAAAATTGTTTATTTTCTTTTTTATGTTATTGGTGTGCATTCCTCGGAGGAGAAGATCGTGAAATTTTCATAATCGCAAAATGTTATAAAATCGGAATGAGTATAAGATGAAAGATTAAAATGCAAAATTTCGATAAAAAATAAATCCACTGGGAAATCGTTTAGAAACGCTGAAAAGAATATCCCACGGGTGTTTTTTCAAACAGTCTACAAATAAGAAAATCATCGTCCCTTTATTTGCATGAAACTCAAAGTTAAACACTGTCACTCCGCCGTATTGCGATAATAATCTTCTCCCTGCGCGACTTTAGCTCCAAATCTTCGTATCTCCGATCGAAAAATGACAAGAAGCCCGAACCACCGACTACCAGCTCATATCTGTATAATACGATCCCTCGCACAATCTCTAAACGGAGGAAAAGCACACACACACACACACAC
>UELV01083125.1:0-31601 GCA_900490015.1 Megastigmus stigmatizans | reverse complement strand
GAGAGAGAGAGAGAGAGAGAGAGGACGAGATACTTTGTTCCGATTCTTTCCCTCTCTGCCTTTCTCGCGCACACACACACACGCACACACAGTGAGCCACGATGTTTATTCTCTGCTCTTCTATATACGCGCCTCTTCCTCGCCTTTGTTCCGATGGTCTTTCGCCGCGTCTTTTTCTACTGCCCGCGACGCGGAGATGGGGGAAAAAAATTTTCTTTGTTTTATGTACGCGCGATGGATCGACGTGCTTCTGCTGCTACTGCTCCTGTGTGTCTGGCTTCGTTTTTCGGGGTTTGCAAGTTCGACGTTTTAGGGCGATGGCTTTAGTTCAGCGTGGAAATTGAATGACGTTGGCGGATTGAGAGGTGTCGATACGTTGGTTAAGTCGTCTACGGAGTAAAATGTTCGAGCTTAGTGCGTTGCGCGGTTAACGTTTTCTTCGTGTGTACACGCAACTGCTATAGATTTGGAAAGGATCGGTATTACGCGCCTTTGTTAACAACAATATCAACTATTCTCAAGGTCGTTCTTTGTGCCGTGTTCCTTTTTTTCTTTTTTTTTTTTTGAGCAGAGCGAATTTTTCTCCCGTGCTCAAAAGTGGAAATTCTTTTTTCCAACGTCTCGTGTGTAGGCCCAAAACTCACGTGAGAATTCACTTTGACGGCGAGCGTATGTACGTTTAACATATCGAAATGGCGATATATTCGCAGTTCGATTTACAAATCGTCAATGGAACTTACAGCTGCCTTCGCGGTTGCAATAATCCGTCAAACCGAGCAGTCGGATAACAATCGAGGTTACGTATAAGCTCTCGACTACCCCAAAAAGTTAGGGCTAACCCAATAACGCAAGCCCAACCGAAACCATTCGTATCGTAACTTTTTTCACTCTCTCTTTCTGGAAAGACAAAAGCTGAAAATCAGTCGCGCAACTCGAGCCTCGTCCGATCAATTCTGTCCGACAGCTATACACACAAGTGAGAGAATATAAGGGAAAGATTAAAAAAAAAAGAAGAAGAAGAGGACCAAGTGCTCGAGCGACTTTTCCGCGCGTGATCCAAGGAGGAGAGAAGCTAGGAGCGCCACGGTCGCGTAATCCTGCGGATCTAACATAACGTAATTTCCTCCCTCTCTCGCTCTCTCTTTCTCTCATCTCTCCCGACCGAGTTATTTGGGTCATCGGAGAGACGGCGAAAAAGCCATCCCTACCTCCCACCCTTAACTTTGTAGCGCCGCATTCGAGCCACCCGTTTCCGTGACCCACTTTTACACACACACACGCGCGGAGAGGCTCGGTCTATACACACGGGCAACGGCGGCCGGGAAATTTGAAAGAAAAGAAAAAAACGCGGGAGTAAGACAATTTGTCCGCGCGCCCGCGAGACCTGTTAAAAGTGATATACCATAAATACCGTGATGCCGCACCGAGCGTCTTTGTACGATACACTCTCTTATGTACCTCTACGACGGTGCAATTTGATTGTGCAAGTTTTCCCTCTCGCGTGCGCTGGGCGTTGAACTAAAATTTCCTGGGAAGAGCTACTGCTGCTGCTCTTTTTTCCGTTCCGGTTAATCCTTTGACGTGTTGCACGGCGGCGGAGGCAGCGGCTATTGTGCGCATTCCACGCGTATTATATGCCACGGCTGCAGCTCTGCATTACATATATATCTTCGCGAAGTATTCGCGGACGTGTTGTGGAGAAGGGGGGAAAGGGGGCCTTAATTAAAATGCATTATTCGCGGAGCGAGTTTGATAAGCGGAAGTGGCTAACCTGCGCGCAGTTCGTCTTCGCGGCTTTTCGTCTCCTTCCCGCGGATGTATTTTATGGATAGTTTGCGATATGGAAAAAGTCGAGTTTCTGTAACGAGTAGTGTGTAAAACTGTTATCGAGTATGCGATTGCAAAAATTGTATCTAAAGATTTTCACCTTTTTTTGGTTTGTGCATCGCGCATGTGAACAAAGGTTTTATCAAGCTGATGAAATCGATCTTTAACCGAGGCCAGTGGAGTCTTATAAATCCTCATCGTATTTACTTTCATAATTCTCTCCTATACTTTTTATTATTTCAACTGTACTTGCAAATATAAAATTCTTATAAACATACTCATGAATTACCAATTAATTTGATACATTACGGAACAAAAGCAGAAATTCCATTTTTCGATTTCACAATTGGGAACAATCAGTGAAAAAATCCCTTAATCGCCGAGAAACCTGGGGCAAGAATAGCAACTGTCGCAGAGGCGCACCGTCAAAGGCCAAGAGCCGAAACAATAATTTAAAAGAGTATATAAGAGAATTCCCATAAGCGCCTATAGATACATGCGCGGTGTGCACTCGTCCTCCATCATGCGGGTAATTCCCATCGATACATTCTCCCTCGCCCCGTTCGATAAGCGCTAATAAATAGACGATAAATCGTCATAGCTTTACGGATACACACAGAGGCGCGTTCACGAGCACGCTAGTCGCTTCATAACTTCTCTCTCTCTCTCTGTCTCTCTCTTCGAGTGCGCGAGGATCGCGTAACGAATAACCTTCTGCTGCAGTGGCGGCGGCGGCGGCGGCGGAGGCAGCCCTCCTCTCCTTCCTCCCACCTCTTCTTTCTACTCCGCTACCGGTGCTACACTGCCACCTCCACTTGCTCTCCTCCTCCTCCTCCACCTCCTCCTCCTCCTCGTCCTCCTACTTTTGCTGCTGCTGCTGCTGCTGCTGCTTCTGCTGCTTCTCGGTAAGTCTCGTGCACCTCGCGGAAGGCCATCGCTCGTTCGTGTGTGTCCGTGTCTGTGTACGTGCGCAGATCTCTCTGCTTGGTACTTCACGTTGTTTTCTGTTTTTCTTGCCGCTGCTGCTGCCGTTGCAGCTGCTCTGTTTTTGGCGCGCGCCGCCGTCGCTGCCGCGATGAAGAAAATACTGCAATGGGAATGCGCGCGGATACCGCGACGGCAACGGCGGATTTCGCGTGAAATTGTATTGAGATTGGCTTGGAAACTTGCTAATGATCGGAGATGGAGGTGCGTGTGGGCAGTTTGGCTGCTGTTCTAGTTTTGATGATTTTAGGGAGGTACAGCTTTTCGTTAATTGTGATTTTCAATTTTAAATGCTAATTCTTTGAGATAGTTAACGTCTGTTAGGATGATTAAAACAATTTTGAAAATCTATCAATGCACATCGCTCTCTCGATCCAATTAACCTATACACTCAAAAAATCCATCATCAATCGCCGTCAATTCATTCTCAGCGGAAGAGCGTGTAAAATAAAAAAAAGGTTGCGAATCCAACTTGCGCGCGTAGCCAATAAACCAAGAGTCCGCGCGCGGCGCTATATCCTTTTTCCGCGGCGGCCTTTTACCGTTCATCAGTATGCATTACCATAATGCCCCGAATAAACCGCCTGAGCATTTTTTTCTTCCTCCTCCTACTACCGATATTCCGCGCGTCGCACATATTTTTCCGTGGTAAAATTTCCGCGGAAAAATCTCGCGCTTATAATGGTGGAATAAAGTAACGCGGCGGCCGTGCAGCGAGAGAGAGAAAGAGACACATGTACATGTATATATATAGGCTCTCTCACATATTTCCCACGCTTGGACACGATAAAGTCCGTAAGATCCTCTGTGTATATCGTTATGGGAAGGAACATTTTTACGTCGTCGGAAAGGCGCGCTTTTATAAGTTCTCGAAGGGATCGATCGCCCCCTTTGTTTTCTGTCCGAGCTGGCCATAGACATCGAGTCTGTTGCAGATGATAGAATGTACAATTACTCGGAGAATAGGAAAAAATTTCAATTTTTAAATCGCCTTTCGCAGTAGTAACGCAGACGCAATTTCATCTTCTCAGCTGCGGCGCGGTTAAGCGGTAATCATTCAAAATCCACTTCAATCAGAAATAAAGTCTGCAAAGGTCGCGCCGCCGCGCTTGGCTCGTGTTTTTCGGAAAAGCAATCCACGCGGTCAGTTTACACTCGTCCAGCTACAGCAGAAGCACTAGCTTTTTCGCCACTTGTCATCTCGTCTTAATTCGTTACGCCCGCGAGCTAAATAATCCTCCCACGGATCTTGCCGAGCTCTCGACAAGTATAATGCCACTGCTGCTGTCGCTACTCTCTCTCTCTCTCTCTAGCTCTCTTTCTTAACCTTTTGTCGCCATGTCTCTCTGCTCGCTGGAGAGTTCGCTTTTCCTAATTATTCCAGCGGCAGCAGCAGGAGCGCAGTTTTACTACGGGCTTTTATTGCCTTTGTCTTTTCCGCGTCTCTCTCTCTCTCTCTCTCTCTCTCTCTCTGTACATATATAGACACCCACACTCACAAACACCTTCCACTTCCCCATCGTCAAAACGTCGCTTCTTCATTCGCCCCTTTTTCAAACCCCACGCGTCTTCTCTGCTTTTCTGCATCCCCAGCTTCTTCTTCTTCTCCTTCTCTTTTTTCTCTTGCCTTCTCTTTCTCTCTCTCTCTCTCTTTCTCTCTCTCTCGATCAACTCACGGCAACAGTTCTCCCACTTTCGAGATATATATCTTATCTCAATTTCCACGGTCTCTCGCCTTGGATGACATACCCTTCATTCCTTTTTCCCCGTTCTCTCGTTTTCTCCCGCTCTTTGATACAATATCTGCTTCGTCTTTTTTTATTTGTTTTCTGTTACGCGGTTAAGGGTGTGGCTACTTAAATTTGTTCGGGAATTCGTAAAGTGCCCTTTTTTCTTATTACATTTTTAGAATTTTTCAATGAGAAGCTAGCGAAAGACCAAAGCGAAACTTTCTTTATTTCTGTCTAATAAGGTTCTTTAATAAATTTAATCCATTTAGTATACTATTAACGGAATGACAATCGTTAAATAAAAATTAATAAGGCATCACGCTAATAGCGTAATCCTCAATCGAATCACATTAAATTAATACTAAATTCCGTACATAAATCCCAATCCAATCCTTCAAATTTCAGCAAGCAATCGCCGCCGCCGCCACGTAGTACACAAACAATTTTTCCCGTTCGTTTCGCCTCCGCGTCTTTTTTTTGTCCTCTCCCTAGCTTTCGACTCGCAGTGATGAAGGATGTACAAACATTCGTACACACCAAATGTATCTCGCGCTGGTTTTTTATAGATCGTTTGATTTTTTGGTAATCGAGGGGGGGAATTCGCCGTGCCGTTGAATGTTGGGCCGATAAGGTACGAGCATTGTATATTTCATTTTTACGACGGGAAATAAGTCAGCGTAAGCGAGAGCGAAAAATAAATCAATACGCGAGCGATGCTCGTCAATAATAGAGAGAGAGTAGAGAGTAGAGAGAAAAAAAACGTATGGGTTGTAGAGAGAATCAGAAGCTTCGAATCGATCATCGTGGCGGTTCGTAAAAATTCATCAACTATTTACCGTAATGAATTTTCGATCGTAATTAAGTGGCTATCGGGCCGCAACTCTTTTAATTCGCCTGAAATTTCATTTGCTACTCTCGCTTCGCATTTAGAGCGAGTTTTACCGAATCTCGGCAGATCGAATATTCACTGCTCAATGGCAATCTCGTAATTCCTTCTAAATCTTGTGGCTACCATCAGCACTTATTAGACGAAATCTATTCCCAACATTATAACCTAATCGATTTACCAAACGAAAAACGTGCATATCTGCTTTCAAAATTATTACACCGAAAACATTCACTCGATCGACCAATTTTCCAACGGCACTCGACTTGCAGCAGCAGTAGCCGACAGCCGAAAAATCTCGCGCAGCGGGTAATTATGGGCTGCTGAACGAGCGCATCAATCGCCGCCGCGTTCCTTCGCGCGGAAATTAACACTGCCACGAACGAGAGCGCAACGAAAGAAATTACAAGCGCGCGCTTTTCACCCGACGTACATATATATATAGTAGCACACCTAAATCCCAATCCTCCCTTTCTTCATCTCTCTCACTCTCTATTTTACCCTTCGTAGATTTGTCTCTCCCCGCGATTCACCATTACTCTATTTTTCCCTCTTTCTCCTCTAAATCTCAACCCTCTGTATTATCTCTCTCACTCTTTCTCTCTCTTCCACCAATAATATGTTACTACTAGCTTGTCTCCTTCTCTCTCTCTACCCTAACCTAACCTAACATACACTCGACTACAAGCTTCTCTCTCTCTCCTATCCTCATTCCACCGGCGAAAGATGGAAAGAGTAGAGCGAGAGAGAGAAAGAGAGAGAGGACAGCCGTCGACGAGACTGCCGCTGCTGCTGCTGCACAGATCGGTCGCGGCAGCAGCAGCAGCAGCAACAGCGGCAAACAGAGAGAGAGAGAGAGAGACAGAGAGAGAGAGAGAGAGAGAGAGAGAGAGAGAGAGAGAGAGAGCGAGAGCGAGAACGAAATGGGCAGGTTACCATGGTAACCATCCAGCAGCCAACTGCACGGCATCCCCCGCGCGCCACGGCCATAACGTCATCCAATCCCAAGCAGAAGCCAGCCAGCGAGTTCAACTCCCTCTCTCTCTCTCTTACTCTCGCCAACGCGTCTATATCTATATCTAAACAGTCGCGAATCGCCGACGACGTCGACGACGTCACGTGTGAGTGTACGTGTGCGGATACGTAAGCTCGCCTGTCCGTGTGTGTGTGTGTGTGTGTGTGTGTGTGTGTGTGTGTGTGTGTGTGCGTGTGTGTGTGTGTATGCAGCGACGAGACGCCGAATATCCCAGAGACGAGCCTATTTTGTTGGGAGCTCGCGCGCGTAGCCGCCCCGTCTCTCTCTCTCTCTCTCTCTCTCTCTCCGCGTTTTTATGCACGCGCGCTTTTGCATCGGATTCGTTTTCTTTTTGCTCTCACATGCAACGCTCGGGGCGGACGAGGACTTTATTTTGCCTGTACGAGTCGAGCCATTGGCGCTGATTCGCGGTTCTTTTTACACGCGACGATTCGTCGTAATTTTGGTTTCTCTCTCTCTTTATCTGTCTCTTGTGCCGCGATTACTGGTCAGTCGCTTTTAGTACTGATTGTTTTGTTCGATCAAGGGATGATGCACTTTGGATTTGGATTTGCGATTGATCGTTGATGACCCGCAGTTGTTGAAAAATTGTTCTTTATCGATTTCTTGCATACAGTTGACGACTAACTTTGAAAACAATTGCATTGACGATCATTTAGCGAGACGTGTATAAAGTAGAATATATCAATGGCTAGTTCACGTTGTATAAGATGCTAATGGTCGATCACTGACAGATATTTAGGAAACACGGTTGACAAGGCCAATAATTTGATTGATAACAAGTTTAATGACAATCAAACTTCGTTATTTCATTACAGCTGTAGTACAGCCATTGTGAAAATATTTGGCTGTAGTAGTTCCATAATAAAAGCCGTACAGTAACAATTTCAGGTTAAATGAACCGAGAGAGAAATGCAATCCTTTCAACCCAATTCAAATCATTGATTCCAATTCAAATGTAAGCAAGAAACACTCGAATTTCCTCACAACGAACTTGAAACCCACAGTTGCACACATACACACGGAAAATGAATATGTTCGCACTCTCGATCCGCGCTACAGCAAAACACCCTTCCGAAAAAAGTATATAGACACACACACACACACACACACACATACGTCACAAACTCTGGCCCCCGCGAGCGCGTCAGCCACCTTATAATCCCGCCAATCGACAAATCGTGTCTGGCGCGCGCACTCGATTCCCCAATACCTATCGTCTCCCCCCCTCCGACTATTTTTCCCTCGCCCTCCTTTTCTTCCACATCCTCCAAACTTTGCGCGTTATGAAATTAAGATTCGTGAGCGACATTACCTACCACGGATACCTCGTTATTTTTACGGATTAAGGGGTACGAGCAAAGGGACGAGTATAAATCCCATTATATATATATATATATATATATATCGGCTTTTCCAACTGTTATTGCCGTGAAATTCGCAGTTGCTCTTTTTTTATTCTCTGCAGACGTATAGGTGTGAAATTTTCTTGAAACTTGAGCCGTCGGGGTAGTTAGTTGTTTGGCGAGGGGAATTGTAATTGAAGGCAACGGCTGGTCGTATATAGAAACGCGCAACAATTGCATTAAACGTCGGTTCGCGACTAATGAGTGGTAAATCGTTAGCCTGTAGCTGTTTTTTTTTTCACTCCCGTTTGAAAGTCTATTATTGCTGTGTTCTCCGCAGCTCGTCGAGGTGCACACACGCGCAATCTCGAAGCTAAACGACGTTGTCAACTCGTAAAGCTATGTGCCCCGTTCAAGGTCCCAGATCGATATCACGAACAATGCTAATGTTTGTGTAATTATTGATATTGATTGTCGCTCGCGCATGATTTATTTGTGTCATAAATGTCCATGACAATTACACATAAGTACAATGTTTCATTAATGGTGCACAGATTTTCTTTGTTAATATATATATCTGGTTGTTTAGGTCATATAATTCAATTCCATTCTCTCGCAAGTAAACGATTAACAAATTTCTTTTCGCACAGCCATCGTTAAAATATTATCGAACTCATGCGTGGCGACAAAATCCCAAGGTCTTCGAATGAAAAAGAAAAGAAAGAGGGAAAATAAGAAAAAGAAAAGAGGAAAAATCACATCGCGGCGAATAATACGGGTGGCGAGGCGTCGCTCGAAAGCTCGAGTCTTACATAATGAGCGACCGATAGCACATGCCTATAGAACAGCTCCGATAAGGAAGTAATTATTAGGAGCTGGCGAAATGCGAAAACAAAAAAAAGAGTACGTCAGCTCGTTTCGTCGATATACGTATGTGTGTCAGTTAATCTCGTATGCAGTCGATCGCGACAATAAGGCAGGGCCGCGCTTGATAGAACATCGTCGAGTGAAATTTCAGTTGCGAAGTAAATAAACATATTTTTCCACGAGCATCTCTTGTAATGCGCAGAAATTCAATGTGTGCAAACGATGTCTTCTCGCAAAATGGTGTGTAATACAAATCGATGACTCTCCGACGTATTTCCATCCCCAGCCCAATTTCCTTTGTGCATATAGCAAAAAGCATTGGAATTTCGCTGCAAAAGATGTGTGTAACTGCGTGGAGTGCGATGACTAAATGAGAGAAAAAAAAATATGGATAGCGTGTATAGAGCTGCACGCAGGTATATAGGGAGGCCACGAAGCGACAAGTCGAAGAAACGCGCGCGAGACTACTGCCAAGGACGAAAGTGAACGGTAAATTGTGGACGACGTGCCGTCGAGCAGGCGAGTGAGAGAGAGAGAGAGAGAGAGAGAGAGAGTAAGAGAGATCGATCGACTTATTGGCGAAAATGAAGAGTCCCTCTCTCACGAACCGATAGCTGCAGTCGAAGTGGCGTCGATTGGACACCGATTGATTTGCTCTCTCTCTCTCTACTGCCGATGATCGCTCAATTCGCCGCGCTCGAGAACTACCTTACGTAAACCCGGGACGCCATTACAAAATGCGCAGCAGAGATATACAATTTGGCCCTTACACACTCCAGCGAAGCGGGAATAACACTCCCGACTAATTCGGAACGTCGCAGTGACGGTCTACACGACCAATCAACTCTCTCTCTTTCTCTCTCTCTATGTTCACATACTCGAATAGCCATCGGCTAATCCACGATATGGCGGAAGTAAGAAGAGACACGGCGGGGTTGTTCTTTCGCTTGGATATACAGGAGCATGTGCGTGCGCGGCCTTGAATAATCCTCTGTGACCCGCTCGATTACATACACACACCTACTCGTGGGTGTGTTTTGATAAAATCGATGCCATCGTCTGACTATACGGGGCTTGAATATGTTTCAGGTGGGATCGTAAGGCGCGTGTAAGTCTCGTGTTGTAGAATAATTCGAGCCTTTCGGTTTGTCGCTGTGTCTGTACGTGGAATGTGAAAAAGTATACGACTGATTGGATTCTTTCTTATCTCTAATGGGAATTATTGTAACGAGTAACGACTGAAAATTGAAAGTATCACGCTTGGAATAAACGTCGCCTAAAATTATGACAAAGCACGCAATTCCATAACAGCACGAATTCCATGTAATTCCATCCCAGACGCACTCTGACTCAATCTCGCGAATTATGTACAAGCACAGCGGAGCACAATGGTTGGCTCTCGGCTAAAACAATTCTTACCTTATTTTCCCATCTCCAAGGAGACACACAGTATTCTCCTATTCTTCCCGTTAGTCTCGGGATATATACGCAAGCGTTCGCGAGAGAAGATGGCTCGTGTCGCGCTAAGGTCGCTCTGACCTTGCGATTGATGGGCTCGAGTGAGTGAGAGAGAGAGAGAGCCTCAAAAATTGGGTCATACCGCGCCAGATCGTAAATCTTCGCTCGATTAATCAGACCGTTCTTCCTCCTCCTCCTTCTCGTCAGGTCCTCTCTCCTTTCTTTCTCGCGCCCTCTCTCTCTCTCTACCTCTTTATTGTTTGTTAGATGTAGCGCGTCGATTGACAGTGTAGGGGGGATTGAAAAGGGGTGACACGCCGATGCTGATGGCGGAAGGTGTTGATTGCCGAGTTATCGATTCTGGACAGGAGCAGAGAGGGAGGGCTATGAAGCTTCGTCGCGAATTTTCG
The DNA here is from genome assembly GCA_900490015.1 of Megastigmus stigmatizans. NCBI lineage: Eukaryota > Metazoa > Arthropoda > Insecta > Hymenoptera > Megastigmidae > Megastigmus > Megastigmus stigmatizans. Next base: position 21,057 of record UELV01083125.1, on the reverse strand, counting down.
AGTGATGTGCGCGCGTGATGTCTGTAAATATTTTGGGGACCTCGATGATGGCGGAGGGGTATGGACGATTCGTCCCGCGAAATAGTCCACTTGATATGAAACGATTCGTCTCTCTCTCTCTCTCTCTCTCTCTCTCTCTCTCTCTCTCTCTCATCGAATTGGAAATCCAATTGGGGAAATGCAATTGTTGCGTACCGATTCGGATGATGAGCTGTAGTTTTGGGGTGTACGTGTATGGATTCGAATGCTGAGATATTAATGAAAATGTTGATTGGAGTTTGAGTCAAGCATTACAAATTATTGGTCGATGATGGGATCACTTTTTTCTTTTCTCTCCTCGCTGAAACTGAATGTTTTGATCATACAAATATAACAAGAGCTGTTGTTGTTTTTTCACGCTTATCGAGACAAAAACATGATTTCCAAATTTTTTCCATTGAATTCCCCGCTGCTACCTAATGCATAGCCCGGCGTTTTTCCTATAACGCTTAATTATATCGAGTTGGTCGAGAGGCCTAATTGATGGATTAGCGCCATCCGTGGAAATTGGGTCAGTTAGCGATGATCATAAATTAAGCCACGAGCAACCCTTTTTTATCTCTCTTCATTGCTTAGAAATGGAACACCATTGTGTCTTACTTATACCAGTGTCCAAGCAATTTTTATAACGTAATTACAAGAACATTTTGGGGATATAAGCACCGCAGCTTTATCCGTTGTCACAAAAAGCACAACCTTAGCCTTTATTGCGTCAAATGTCAAATGGAAGGAGCTTACAAATGATTCTCCCGCTGCGGTATGACGCTGAGAAAATCTTTTCAACAAATTCGCCGGGACGTGAATCATTGCTTGGTTACCATTCAAAAACCGCCGGGTTGACAACAAAATGAAGATGAACGATCCGGTGGTAGACAACAAAAAAAAACCACACACACACACACACCACCGCCTAATAAGAGAAATGTATTGCTCCTTCTATCGCGTATCAACCGTTGTTCGAGACATTTTCCCTTCGACGGGGAAAGAAATTGGAATTATTAAAAAGCTCTTTAACTCGGCTTCTTACTTCACACCTCTACACTCGCCAACTGCAATCGATCGCAGTGCAATTTACGTCGCCGTAAAAGAAAACAAAAAGAAAAGCAGCACAAACACGTAGAGCCATCTCCGAGATGCAATAACTCGCAATCTCGGTATATATCTTTACACGTCCGCCGATTTTCACGACAAGAAATTGCAGGCGGCGGTCTAGCTGTAATAAAGTCATAAATCCAGAAGGTTCCCAGAAGGAGAGAGGGACTTAAGTTGACGGGCGTTAACAAACGTCAAATCCAAATCACAATCAACACTCGAGCACAGTCTCAATTATCGGACGACTGTGTGTGTGTATACGTGGTGAATGTGTAAGTACAGTGTGTAACGGTAAATATCGAGCAGCGCGGCGCCCCGGTGTATATACCGTTAAAAACCTTTTCGACGTATCCGCGAATAGTTCGTGTGCGTTGTGCACTCGGTTACTCGCCAGCGAACAAGAAAGAGAGAGAGAGAGAGAGAGAGAGAGAGGGAGAGAAAAAAATTGCGCGAGGTTTGGACTTGATCTCGTTTTCGATATGTCCTTCGGGGTTTTACCACCAGGATTAAAAAGGATGGAAAATGCTAATGGTGCGGTGAAGCTTTTCTTTTTTTTTTGTTTGGATGTCAAGGCTTTTTCGTTCGATCCTAAGCTCGAAAGAGTTACGAGTGGCTCGAGTTTTTCATAAGTTGTATCGTCACGAGGAAATTGTACGTTTTAAAGTCGTTAATTGTGACAATTGTGGGTGCGTATATTTAAGTATCGATCGTAATGCGCTACATGGGGCATAAGTAGCACATAAAAAGATTGCGCAACGCGAAAATGAAGTGATGCAATTTTCCTCGTGAATTCGTAACGCGCTTTAGTCATGTTAATTGTACCCGGGCTGCCCATTGTGTCTTCCCAACTTTTTCATGAAACATATTTTTTCCGGAGAAATATGACTGTTGGAAGGGAAAATGGAACTGAAACTTAGTTTTTCATGGGTTTGTGAAAGGTCGAATAAAAAAAATTTTTTGTTAATTCCTACTCATTTCATTGCGGTTTCCCTCCAGATGTCTAATTTCTGATCTAAAAAGCACTTGTACGAGGATTGCATTGTCTAAGAAGTGAAACTCGCTATATATTTATCACTCAGTGAACGAGTAACAATTAAAAATATTTTGATACATCTAAAAATTATATCCTAACCAAGTGAAAACATCGTTATAAACAAGATTTGCCTTTTCCCTTGAAACGTTCACTGCTCCATTAACAGTGAAAACCTCGTCAAAAATCTTTACCATAATCCACTTTGACGCATCCCGAGTAGAATATTCAGCAGCCACGCGCGCAGTTCACGTATCCTTTGTTCAATCCTCATAATGGGGAAACTCGCGCGACGCAACGAACATTTCTGGTGCGAACATGCGTCTAAGACACACACACACACACACACACACACACACACACACACACACACACACACATATATATATATATATATATATATACGCACCATCTCCGAAGCTAGCGAAACAAACACATTCAACGAATAAGTTTCGCCAGCGATGTATAACATACGTATATACATATATCCAATACGGAGAGGGTTGAGACGCGTTCAATTTGACGCGGGGAATTCTGAATTAGCCACTGCAGCACACCATATATACATACACACATTGTAGCGGCAGAGAGAATCATCATCAGTTTCAGTTGGCGCAAACTAGACCATCTTCCTTATTCTTCTTCTACTATCGTCTAGGTCGTGCACACACACGCGCGCGCGGGCGTCAACGAGTCGTTATCGTGTAGAGTTCGTTTCGAACGGTTAGGACATATGAGTCGTCGAGCGAAACAGCCGAGAGAGCTGATAAAGTCGCGCCACGGGGTAGCGTCCAAATTAGCCAATCGCTACGGGGGATGGATTCCCAACTATGTACAGAGTCGCACTGGTCATCTACGCCTCTCGTGTTGTATATACACCAAAAGTCGATGAACGCATGCAGTCTCGAGCACCAGGACAATATGCTGACGTGACATAAGCTTGACGCGAGAAATATTTATGGCGCATTTTGAGAATTCTTCGTGTTCTCTGTCTTTATTGTAATTGGAGATCGGACTGTCGATGCATAGGTTTCGCATCATCGATTTGTTTGCCGAGACAAATAGAAGCGGCTGTGCAGTGCAGGACTGGATCAATACCGACCAGTCGAGCTATTGACTGATTATGCAAAATACTTGTTGGCATTAGGTGTCAGGCAATGAATAGCTTATACATTCAATTGTGCAATATACTGAGAAAACAGTTTCTTTATTGACGCTTAGATAGACATGTATGTAAGGCGATATGTGATCGATTGGCTCGACAGCCGAAAAACGAAATGTACATGTTCGCGATTGGCGTTTAGTCGCGCATCTTATGGATCCGTCCTTTTACTACTGAAGTAAAAATTTACATGCAACATCAGATCGATGCTCAATCGCAAAAGCCACCTCGTCAACTTATTATGTCAGTGGGTAGGAATAGCGACAGCGGCAGCAGCAGCAGCAGCAGCAGCAGCAGCAGCAGCTCGATGCATATTTTTGCGCGCGGCTCGTACATTGTGTTGTTTGCCGCCTCCCCGAGAAGAGAGGACGAAGACAGAGCTATATGTATATGCCTGCACGGTAGAGTAGCGTTAGTTCGCGCGCTCCCGAGCACAAGCGGGAGAAAGCGAACACCGCTGTACGCTGTCCTAGATTTCAGGCCCCCAAGACAGTGAAAGGATTTTCCTTTTTTACGGCGGCGCGCTGAGTGCACAGCCTCGCGGCCGCGATTGTTATTAGCCGCGTCGTGTAAGAGCTGCCTCAATGCGAGCCGCACGCGCTCGAGTGCGAGCGAGACAGCCTTATAGATGTTTTTTGCCTCCGCGCACGTTCGAATACATATCCTTTGTGTGCCTGGCTGCACATACGCGAAACGTAATAGAGGATTTCGGACGAAGAGCGACTCCTGGAGAGTCTATATATGGAACGCTCGAAGGATATTGAGATATTTCGAGAAGAGGGTTATAGCTGTAAGAAGATGAAAATCGGAATTTCTGATATTTGAGCGGCGAATGCGTGTAGAGGTGACATTTTTATCCGACTGTGTGTGGGATGTCAGCGAAGGATGGAATATACTACATACGTAATCGTCGATAGGACGAAAATACGTATATGCGCTGCGTTTAGTTTTTGCAATGAGAAAAAAGGAGGTGGATTGAATAGTGGTAATCGTCCTGTCGAACCGCGTGGTACAAGAGTGCATTGTTCATGATTCATAGCCGTGTAGCACTCGAGAGGTAATCGGATCCTAATATTTGCATGTTTATGTAGTAATGAAGATGTGTATAGTTCGATATATTAATGAGGCACATATGTTTGAAAAAAAAAAAATTTTATATATCAATTTTTTCAGCGAATACCTGCGGTGTTGTTGCGAAAAACTACATTCGACGCGAGAGATGCTAATGATCGATTTTTTTTTTTATTATTTTTTAATTAAAATGACGATGAACATAAAAGTAACCGCAACCAAGCGATCAAAACCGGAATGTCTGTAGTTTTCGAGGCGAATACACAATTATTTTCATAATATTGTAATAAGTGTACGAAGCAAGTTTCAGATGGATTGAGCAATTTCTTACGTGCGTGGAATATTTGATGCTCCTCCGCGCATTGAAGAACATCCACCGACTTCAGAACTACTTTAACTGCTCTAATACATATAACATTTGCTTTGTACACAAAATAATAAAACCGACGACGATGCTTAAGTGAAAAATTGCTCAAACAACTTAATGCTGGATTTAGTTTTCCATTACAAAAAAAGGATTGAAAGTACGCTTTACAAATAATTAACGCTAATCGTTGCACGAGCAAGAAAAACCATTTGCAATATAATAATTATAAATATATACAAAGCTGGTTATAGTAATTGTTTTCGATACAAAACATGTGTGTTAACAAGCTCGATTGGCTTTACGTAACGCGCAGTAAAAAAAAGTGCATCTTAACAATCCCGCTTCGAACGGGCGAAGAGCAAAATATTTTAAAATACCAACAGAGTGCCCACATCACAAAACTTATAGAGTGCACGTAAATTCACTCTCTCGCAACGGGAGTTAATTCCGGGAAGATCGTTACATTACTAGATTAGCCCTGTAGACCATCTTCCGAGCGGGCGAGCACAATAAATGGCCGAGTCATTACGATATCGTTTCAAAAGACCGACGACGAACTACCGCGACGACACACTTTCCAAGACGAAGAGTGAGAGAGAGAGAGAGAGAGAGAGAGAGAGAGAGAGGCACAGTGCTCAGCGGCCACACACACACGCAAGCGTAGGCAAGGACCTCCTCGGCTCGAGTTAGCTCGGAAATCCAAACAGAACGCGCCATCTGTCGCGGCACCTGCGAACCGCCAAGGCGATCCAATCGATTCCCTCTCTGTCTTGTGTATATATTCGCCTGCAGACGCTTTAACACTCGCTCGGGCGCGCGCGTGCCCCATTTCAGGAATGAGAAACAAAGAATGTTAGATTACCCACTGAGAATGAACCTTCTCATTCGTTAGAATATGATAGAGGGACTATTGACGGACATAGTCATCGTGGTACTACAAGCGATCATTCAATGAACGATGTGTGGTTCTTTCTGAAGCGGCTCGATATAGATACGGAAAAATTTGACTGATCTTCGATCGACGCGATCGGCATGACTATGAAGAGGCTTATACGCGTTAGCCACAAGCCAGTACTTGTTATGCATGTGCGATGTCCTAAAAGTTTTAAAATGAAGCTAGTTTAGTGGAAGTAGCAGCGAGAGAGAGAGATGCAAGGGAGTATAAAATTAAATTCTTTGGGCAGACTGCCAGGTTTCGTATGACCGAGGGAGCAGAGAGAAAGAGAGAGAGGGAGAGAGAGAGGGAGAGAGAGAGAGAGAGACAACCCGCGAGCATTGTGCAATGGGTGTAATATGCAGGCCGCACGCGAACGCGGGACCATGATAATCAATTTTGAAAAGAAAAAAGAAAAAAGCGCCACTTGGCTCGTTTGAAATGGTATAACACCCCTTTGATGCTGTTATTATAACCCCCCCCCCCTTGTACACGAATCAGTCGCGAATCGCTTTTGAACGTACCACAATAAGACACTGAATTTTTAATGTCGCTTTTTCCCTCATCCCCAGTGCAAATTCGAGTTGGTTCAGATAGCATGTACACATTAGAGTTTATATGGTATATGAGTAACGCAAGGTAGTCGGGGGAAGTTTTGCGATGATTCGGTAATGTAGCCCACATAGCAAATATGCGTAATTAAACATTACTTTGAGGGTTGAATCACCTGGCAGAGCAGAAAGGCAAAATTCGTCGGCAGGCAATTTCATGCAGTTTTGGCTGCACAACGAATATATACTGAAAATCTCTCAGCAGATGGGATACCCATGATTCAGCGATTCGCGCGAGAAGTGTTTGCAGGATAATTTAGATCTCAATGCCAAGGCGAGTTGCCAGTGGCCGCTGCTAAATAATCCCACCGTCGATTAAACGCGTGCATTCATAACATTGTATAGCCGCGTTGGGCTGCGGATCGAACCGAATCAGTGGCTTCGAGGCTGAACCCTTGAAGCAATTATATTCAGCTCGAGAGAAAAACCAGTCTGTTGCGCGTATTCTCTTTACACGATGTTTGCTCGCTCTCAAGACCTGCCATGTGTTACACAAAACCTGTAGGAGGTCACGTACAATTATTATACGTCGATTCTGCCGGGAACTTGTTCCGCATCCTATAGACGTACGAAAAATCATCGACCAAACTGCTTTCGTTCCCCGCTGTGTGTATTCCTGAACTTCAGGCGTCAACATTATGCGGTAGGCTGACCTTCGCTCTTCTACTACGTCAAAATTCAGAAACACAAAAGCAACTAGGTCCCACGGATTCGCCTCTGCTGCTCATAAGTTGGTTTCCGGCCAAGTGGCGAAACGTAAAAATAAATAATACGACGTGCATCGCGTTTTTGTCGACGCCCGCCCGCCCGTATGACGCAGAGACACTTCCTCGGCCTTTAAGACACTCGCCGCGACTTTCGCAATTTCGCCAAAGTGTGAATGAACGCGCCCATCAGTGGTGTGTACGGGCAATAAGAAGCGGAAAAAAAGAAGAAGACATTGTCGGGGTGGCTTTGTGCACGCGCGAGTCTTATCCGGTTTCGGCGCACACGAGGCGAGAGTGCAGAGCAACACGTGCTACTCCTTCCTGGACGCAGCTTCTGGGGCCCGACGACTATACGACGTCGAGTAAGAGGACTCGACGCGCGCACGCCAGAGAGAGAGAGAGAGAGAGAGAGAGAGAGAGAGAGAGAGAGAGAGAGAAGAGGGAAGCTTTCGTCACAGGATATCGCAATAATAAAAGACTCTCCGCAGGCTCTAGAAACTTTTGCCCCATTGAAAGATGAGATATACGCCGGAAGAGAGGCCTTTGAGGACGACGCCCCTTCCCTTCTTCTTTTTTTTTTTACTCTTTGAAGGACTTTGTTGCTGCTGCTGCTGCTGCTGCTGCTGCTGCTGCACGCGTGTGAAGTGGGACGAGACAGGGCGATTCATGAATGCGCCGGGTTGTGTTGTCACCGAGAGAGATGATGAGTCGTTGAGTTCCAGCTGAATGTATAACGGATGACTCCATTTATTATTCCGGCCTACCTGACGTCTCGCCAAAGTGATGGTAATCGCGATGGAATAACCTGTGTCAGTCCATCGTTTCGCTACTCGTCGCATTGGTAAAACAAAATCCAGGATCCACGAGAATGACATTAATTTTTCCGATGAACCGCCAACACCAGTTACATGATATCAACAATTTAACCTGTATAGACGTCATACTGTGTAAGCCTCTGCGAATACTCGATTCACACTCGACCGCAGTGCACGCGTACATTTGTATTAAATTCATTCCGAACTTTACTCGCTGCCAATATAATCGATCGGTTATATGAAAAAAAAAAAGGAAGGTGCAGACCTCCGGGTAGCGAGGCGTGAGTGCATCGCATAAACTCGCGTTCGCCAACTCCACAACAATACCGATTTCCTTTTATCGAAATGACGAATAAGTATGATGAATCACGGAATCCATACTCCACACAGACACGCAGCCACACAGAACACACTCACATGGAGCAGCAGCAGTGGTTGTATTAGTAAAACGCGCGAGTTCCTCGGGTATTAAATTACGTAGACGACAAAAAGTAAAGGAGCGAGGCAGCAAAGAGAAAGAAGTATAGAGAGAAAGATGTGTATAAGTATACGGAGGAGAGAGATAGAGAGAGAGGAATGACTGTGTGGCAGGTAACAAAGCGGCATCTGATCGTCGAGCGCAGGTGAACAACTATACCAACCGCTCGTTCGCTCGCCTCGACTCGCGCCACACGTTTTATACCTTCCCTCTCTCTCTCTTTCTCTCTCTCTCTCTCTCTCTCTGTCTCCTTCTCTCCTTTCTCTATACTTTTGCCTGCTGCACAGAGTCGAGCGAGAAGGGGGGAGAGACGCCAGCAGTACCAGCAACAGCAACAGCAACAGCAGCAGGCGCAGGCGCAGGATGCGCCGCTCGCGCGCACACACAGTTCCTTCGTAACCCAGCAGCAGCAACGGCAGCGGCAGTTCTCCCACTTACCCACACTATCCGATTCCATCAGCCCTATTCGCCGACCATATCCTATCTGTGTGTCGGTGGCCGTGTATATACGTATACTTCGTACGCGGCGTTCCCTCGCCCTTCGACTGCCTCGCTACCACCACTACCACAGCCCCATTCGCTGCTGCTGCACATGTACGGTAAAGGTGTGCTTTTGGCGCTCGCAGGTTAGATCGCGAACGAGCCGCGCGCGCGTAACGCAAGTGTGTTATATTGGGCGACTACGAGGACTGCTGCCGCTGCGGGTTCACTCGCTACATACATGCACATGCATGCACGCAGCTGCATGTAAGAGCGAGCAAGTCAGAGAGAGAGAGAGAGAGAGAGAGAGAGAGAGAGAGAGAGAGAAGCAACAGCAGTTGCGCCGGCATCACGCGCGCACGTGTTTGTACAGAGCACTGGCGGCGGGGCGCGCGTGAGTATGTGCAGCAGCAGCAGCGGACAAGGGCCGCCGAGAAGCTGCTGCTACTGCCGCCGACCGCACACACACACACACACACACACACGTAGGCACGCCAGGCGCGTGTATAATAATACGCAACGCGCGCGCGTCCCTCGAACCGCCAAGCAGCCGGAGTCGGGTATAGTGGCGGAGCAACGGAGCCAGCGGCAGTAGTGTAGTGGTGAGCTGTTCACCGAGCGCACGCGCGCGATTCTCTCTGTCTCGCTCAGTTTTCACTGTTATTTAGGCGCCTCGTAGTCGTATTGGTGTTGCGTTGGTTGGAAAAATGCGCGCGAACCACGTGTGCGTGTGACTGTACCGTGCAGTTGGAAAACTTGGATTTTCTCTCCTCCACTTCTGAGTCGTGCAATTGTGGTGGTTCACCTGGCACGTGCGCGTGTGAGTGTGTGCACAGAGCTCCGAATCGTATTTTCCCGCGAGTTTTCCCAGACAGTGGGTTGTATAAATATATATATACCAACTGGAAGTGTCGTGGGTGAGTGGATGATCAGGTGATGAATTGTGATTCTATGGGGCTCTCGTTATCCCCGGGACGATGGTCAAATTGAGTTTTCGGGTGGCGTATACGAGTGGCTCGAGGACACGACGTGAGTGAGTGAGAGAGCGAGTGAGGTGGATTAGCACAGTGGGCCGAGCAAGAGACGCGCGCGCGCGGCCCGAGAGTCCGGTCTATGGCGATTAAGAGGATTCCAAGTGCTTCTGGTGGGGATTAGAGGGAGCGAGGTGGAGGCGGAGGAGGTGGCGGCGCTCCGAGAGTACATATATATAGAGAGAGAGGAGTTGGACAAACGGATCCGCGTACACACAAGGACGTGCACATGCAGGCCACGGCGGCGAGGATGTACTCGAGATTCGATGCTCTGCAGGGCTTGGTCAGCTACCTTCTAGTGTCAGGTGCACAACTGTCCGACAGCTTTTTACCTATATACAGACACAAACACACTCTCACAGACACAGAGAGAGAGAGACATGGCTCGCCGAATCCCCCTTTCTTTCCACGCTCTCTTCCCTTTGTTTTTATTTCGCGCGAGGAGCCTCCTTGTCGCCGGATTTCTCGTGTGCTAAACCCCACCTTCTTCGCTTTGCAGCTTTGTTACATATACCGGTGCTCCACTTTATTTTTTGTTCCCTTCTGAGAAGACTAGGTACGGGTAATTCGGTCTGTTAATGCCGATGATTAAAGTCGTTGATTATTGTCTTTTACTACTTGGCAATTGATCAGATAGACGCTTGCGAGCTAACATCGTGCTGCGTATAAATCGGCGGATCTCTTTTATATCGTATAGGCTCCATGCATCGCACGAACAATAACCGCGGTATAAAACGTGTATAGGTATGCAGACAGTTCGCGCGAACTGACCGAGCGATAAAAATAAACGATTATTACACACTCGACAAACGTGTGTGTCTCCAATCGACGCGTAATTTGCCTCGTTACAAATATCTATATCTCTTGGACGCCTATATATAACGTGTTCCAATATGCCAATCCACGTTTGTCAGCCGCGCGCCAAGAACATAATTCTCTCGAAAATAGACGCGATCAATCGCACCCAGCTCATGTCTACGTTCAAAACGCGACAAAATCTCCGGTATACGCGTTGAATGAAACAAAAAAAATGAGTCACTCGATGTTTGAATTGCCCGGTATGGGTGTAGGTACGAAGAGACACACAGGAGGAGTAGCAGCGAATCAGCGTGAAATTCTATATTTAGTTATATACCGGCAATTATCATTACGTAATCGAAGCTAATGCGTCGTAGTAGAACGGCAAGTCGCACGGAACGGACTGTACTCGCAGCTGCTGCGCGCGAAATTCACACACATCACACACACACACACGCACACAATGTACGGCGCAGTCGCCCCTTCCTTTTTTTTTCAATAAATATTCCGCTAGAAAGTATATGGTAATTCGCGCTGCTCGGGTTCGTCGCGGAAAAGAGATGGTGGTGCGGTGATGCACGTCGAGGACTTAAGTCTCATCGTTATTTGAAATGACCGCGCGCGGCTGAGAGTTGGTCAATAATGTTTCAACGTGCGTCTACCAGTCGGGTTCGTAACACTCTTTGACATCGCAATGTGCACGACTGTAATGAAACAAAAAAAAAAGGAGTGTTCAGCATCGCTCCAACTTGGGAAAATTACGCCGTGTGGCATCGCAGAACCGAAGGAGCGCACGTATACGTATACCGTGCACATGCGAGCCTCCGTCTAACTTAGAGTCCTATAATTAGATGGAAAATGCAAAAAGGAGAAGAAGATGGAACGCGAGTGAGACTCCACACGGGTGAGACACTGATGCAACGATCCGATCGCGCTCACACTGCCGCAGTCGCTGCTGCAAAATTCACACCTAGGATAGCCCATTTACGCTCGGGTTTCGCTTATAGTCCCGGACATGCACCTAAAACTCCTTTGTTATTTACTCTGACATCGTTTTTGAGATAAACGGGACTCGGGTCTCGGGTAAGAAGCTGACGATAGCCACTGCTTACACATGTTGTGGATTAAAAAGGGAGGAGTGGAAAAACATGACGAAAGCGAGAGAGAGAGAGAGGGGGAAAGAGGAAGGAAGGTAGAGAGAAGAGAGCGGAAGGAAGTGACGAGAAAGTGGAACTCGTGCAACTTGTTTTCCCAGAGCTCTCGTGAACATATATGTGTGTATATATATACGTATGTATAACGCAACAAGGCTCGAGTCAATGCGAGAGAGAGAAAGAGAGAGAGAGAGAGAGAGAGAGAGAGAGAGAGAGAGAGAGAAAGAACGAGAGAGTTTAACATCCATCCAATGAAGAAGCGCGTCCTTTTCTCTCTCTCTCGCTCTCTCTCTCTCTCTCTCTCGCTCTTCATGTACTCGCGTTTTACGACCTCGACGTATATAGTTGATTTGCTATTGGTCGCTCTCACGCTTCCCTCATGGCTCGCTAGCTCCGACGTGCGCGTTCCCCTTTCTTTTCTTTTTAACCCTGTTCTCTCTCTCGCTTTCTCTCTGTTTCTCTCCCTCTCTTTCTGTACGGCTCTGCACGATCAGCCCGTATGTCCTCTTGTCTAACTATACTTCGTCTAGGTCCTTTTATACAGGGTGGTGCGAAAGTATCACCAAGTCCATTTCGAGGTTAAGTCCTTCGGTGATTTTAACGATCGCCGGCTAGGTCTTATCGAGCGCGTCGCTGCTGCTGCTTGCGCAAGTGTATCGATAGATTTTTTCGAGTTCAATTTACTGGGGGGAACGAGTGACTGACCGACTGACGATGATAAGCGATTGGGTTCGCTTCGATGAGCGATTGTGTGACGTGTGTTGCACACAACTTGTTTTGAGGGTATGCTAATGTGATAATTTGTTATTTTGGAAAGATGAGAATGATTTCAGTTGTTTGCTATTCATGATTTGAAAGTAATGTTTATGTGCAATCGTTGATGAGAAGCGACTTTCCGTTCCCTTTCGCTGCGTATTCCAAATTCCAAAGACCCAAAAATGTAAGTTTGAGGTTATTCGACTAATACAATGATAACGCGACGACGACAGTTGCACAAAGAGTCGCTAATGGCAATCTGCTGCAGCAAAGCAGTTGGCGAATTAACGAGCCATGATTAATTCCAGTATGCGCGCAGATGCTTCGGAATACCGAAATGTTTTGGAAAATTTTCAAATTTCGAGGCGAAACGCCAGCATTTGCGTAACCTCACGGCTAACACGTAAAGCCAACTACTTGTTGAAAGTCCTGACCCCGTTCGTACAACCAGGCACAGTATATATATATATATATATATACCCTGAACCCCCTCGCGGGATTTTTATTTTTCGTTTTTCTCGGTTTTCTCGAAAATGAAAGGAAAGTTTCTCGCTCTATGTGTACTCTTTGAGAAGCTCCCACGCATCCAGTGGATCACTATAAACAAAACACACAAACGCTGCACACGATTTTAATGTTGATCACAGATTGCACAGACGGACGTTTAATTGCGTCTATACGGGGGGACGCAAGATCGTAAAAGAGCCTTAGTTCGAGTGGCACAGCAGTCGGTAATTGCCGCAGCCTAATGAGATTAAATTATTACTTCTGCCGCTCATCGCGGGGGCAGCCGCGTATAGTTGCAAAATCAGAAACTCGCCGGATCGAATTACATTTGAATTATGCCCCGCTCTGCCATCATATCTCCCCTCTCTCGATACTTTATTGGTGATTCATACGGGTGCGCTTATTCACATATAGGTATACGTAAATATATATATATGTATATATCTCTATATAATATATAACCTTTACACGAAGCGTCGAAACACATATTTAGTGTTTAGAGGCGCGTAGATATATGCAAAAGCTCGAATGACACTTTTATAATGACATCAAATGTGAAACAGCCGCTCCGAGCAAGCTATCATTTGACACACGCCATCACAAGAGAGAGGTTATGTCGTTCTCTGCATTGCACGGAATTCTCTTTTTGTTTTTATCTCGCTCTTTCTTCGTTTTGTTGTGTTTTTCTTTGTTCTTCTCTCTCTTTTTTTTTAAAGGAACGTAATTTGTGGCTGGAACCGAACCAATTGCAGTGCTCAGCGATTACAAATTGCTATATTCCTCCGGTTGGTATACAATGGGGGCTTCGGAGCTTTACGGCTGGCATTTACGGTAATAAGGTCGCCATAGGCCTCTCTCTCAACCTGCGCACGGGAGACTGAATTCTGCCTGCCGCGGTTTATTGAAAGTAAATATCTGCCACTGCGGTGCGCGATAAGTTTATCTTTGACACGCATAACCTCACTTTTTTCTGCGCGTTGCACACACACCACATGCACTGCGCGATCCCGGCAAATTTCCGGCTTTCGATAAGCTCGAATTTTTTTATTATCGTTCTCCTCACTATACTGCCACGCGACGAAAATAAAAGAGCGAGAGAGAGAGAGAGAGAGAGAGAGAGAGAGAGAGAGAATTAATTCAGAGATAAAAGTTTGAAGAAGAAAACTCTTGAACTTGGCGTGTACATACAAAACTGCAAATCCGCAATTCTTTCTCTCTCGCTCTCTCTCGTTTTTTAGTTCATCCAGCGCCGGCGCGCGAAGTAATAAATTCCCAGAGTGGAAAAGTTACTTTATAACCACCCTGTACTCTTTCTACTTTCCTATTTCTCTCTCTCTCTCTCTCTCTCCTTTCCCCACCGGCTTTCTCTACTGAACTGTTCATTACTCGCCCGTTCTCTCTCCCCGTCCTTCTCATACATGACCTTCTCCGTTGCTCTCTCATTATATACACCAGTACTAGCTTCTCTCTCTGTCTCTCTCTTGCTCCACGACACGACGTTATATAGCCGCTGCGCACATAAAATCATAGGCAAAGTGCTTAGGCTCCATTGTTTACGCAAGAGGTTATGCTTCTCCAGTCTCCTTCTCTCTCTCTCTTTCTCTCTCTCTCTCTCTCTCTCCCTCTTTTTAAAAATCCAAATCTATACGAGTCTCTGTAGGGTAAGTTGGGTTAGTTATTTTTTATAATGGGCCATGTTTACGTCGTAAAATTTGGCTCTCTCGGTTTTACGGTATTACACCGTGATACAGTGTGTGTGCGTCTGTGTGTTTTCTAAGGAATTTCTGGAAAGCTGGTTGTTGTGTATTACCGGTGCCTCCTTTGTTCGTGTGCGGACTTTAACTTTATGTAACGATTTTTCCGCGAGGGGATGTGTGCCGCCGCTGCCGCGGATATTTTTAGACCGATTGGTTGTGCGTGGAATTGTTACATCACGCAGAGTCCGACGCTTAATTTAGTTATAAAGTATTGATTTTGCTGCGGGGTAATCATTACGTAGATGCCGAAAATATACACTTTATACGAAAGGGTGCCTCGCTGAAACAAAAACCTCGTTTCCATTTTCATTCGCTAATGAACATTGCGAAAAATGTATTCGAGCAGCATCGGCTCACGAAGAACGGAAATCGGATTCTCAACAGTTCTGTAGAGTCGAGTAAGTATCCCCCCCAAAAAGCATGAAGCAAACGAACGTGACGACGGAATGATTTGCCAACCAAAGTCCGACTCGTCAACATTGCAGCATTAAAGCATACACTGTATTTACTTTGTTTTGCTATATGGGCACATATACACGCGAGTAGTGCATCACACATACATATACATATATATGTATGTATTCGCTTCCCCTCTTTCTCTTTCTCACTTGGTTGCCCTTCTTTCGAGTCGTCGACACGGGAGAGTGAGAGAGAGACTTGTTTCACATAGAAGCGAGAGAGAGAGAGAGAGAGAGAGAGAGAGAGAGAGAGAGAGAGAGAGAGAGACCCATAGAGCGTTAAAGATTCGCCAGCTTTTACGAGCCTCGGTAAATAGTCGCGTTGTGCTCGGACGCAAATTACGCGTGCCGAGGAGAGGGGAAGTCAGTCTTTTATGCGTGCTACGTGTGTGCATCTATGAATTTGAATTTCGCGCGTGCGAGAGAAGGAGAGAGAGGAAGAGAGAGAGAGAGAGAGAGAGAGAGAGAGAGCGTATTATATATGTTTTACGGCCTATAACCGTTCGGTCGGAGCATGAACTGCGCTTCGCTTGATCGATTGAGTTTGCACTGACGCCGGCGCGTCGACTTTTACGTCCTCGGGTGGCAGCAGCTTTTCTTCCTCTTCTTCTTCTTTTTCTCCCTGTCTGCGTGTTTTTTTTTTCGCGGAGGAGCGTTGCTGCTGCCCTTTCCTCTATCGGAGCTGGTGAAAGATGTGGAGTTCTTGTTAAATCTTTGTCTACGTGCGAACGTGAGGTGGATGATGCGCGTCTTGATGGTTGGAAAAAATGTTTCAATTATTATTCTTTGTTTAAGCCCCGGGCTCGTTTTACTGAAAAAAGAGCCTTTTTGGAATAGCGCAAGAAAAATTGTCGGTCTTGGTAAAAGATTTTTTCGATTTCCCAGTTCTTTTTACTTTAGCTCGCTGAACTGGATTCTGAAAACTTTTAGCTGTTATAAAAGTTTAGATAGTAATGCAATTGGAAACAATTTTTATTTGTTAAAACTAACTCTACTTTATTGACTTGAACACAAAAATCTTAAACAAACCAAAGCCTAATTATACCGAGATCGCAGTATAGTTATCAATTCATTAAACTCAAAGTCAAAGTCTTCATTAGCTCTTCACGTTAGATTATCCCAATCATTCATCCAACCTCATTATCACAATTAACGAAACAACATTCTTCCTCCACAATACTTACACCAGCCCATCATTCAAATTCCGATTCTGGCTCGTGCCAATGTACAAACAAAAGCGCACATATACCTGCTAAAGAGCATACAGAAAGAAAGAGAAAGAGGCAGAGGAAGCAAAAAAAAATTCCGGGATTTTAACGAGTTATCGATTTGGCTCTCGGTCATGCAGCCACGTGCCGAGACTGCGTGATGAGCCAACGTCTCCGAGGCATTCAACAATTTGCATATTCAATTCGCGCGTATGCAGCCGCCCGACTACATAGTCTCGCGCGAGCGCGAGCGCGATTTTCGCTAAATTTCGTCATACACGAGGCGCACATGACGATATGTCGCTGAAAGCTATAAGCGAGATTGATTATTTTAACGTGTCGTGCGGATATATAATATATATGTGTTATAGAGTCCCCCCGGTTGACGTATGCAGCGTGTGAGGTAAGGTCGATAATGGTTAACGATTTATCTCGGTTGTTTTGGTTGTTGTTGGGAAAGACGGATCGAAATGGTGACACGTGTATGTCAGGGTTAATCTACGATTCGAGGGTAAAGCTTTTTTTATATAATACCTCGGTATAACGTATCGACCATCAGATTAAGATTTAACTTTTTTACTTGTAAAAGAGCGATTTCTTCCTAGTTTGATACATCCAGGACGCTGAATATAAGAATAAATATAAGGAGGCTTTAATATTCATGTAAAAATTTATGCCGCCAAATGGAAAATGGAAATTCAAAATATTACGAATACATCCAGAATTATTGCACAACTTGTTATCAACGATTTAACTTTGGAACACGACGCGGTTTCTCTCTCTCTCTCTCTCTCTCTCTCTCTCTCTCTCTCTCTCTCTCTCTCCTTCCCTTTTTAACATTTGCATTATGCACGAAAAAGTAAAGTAATTGAATATCATTCAGCGGAATATTTCGTAATGAAAATATCCTATTTGTGTTTTATCGGTGCTTTTGTGCTTGGCGTGTATTACGAGTAAAATAGGAGAAGAGAGAGAGAGAAATACTGATGTAACTAATCGTTATATGCATAAACAAAAACGAGAGGGATATTGTACAAAAACCGCCGGCGTCGAAGTCCGTTCTGTCTCGAAGTTCTATAATTACTCGACTCCATTTTCGCGCTTATATTTGGACCGTTCGATTATATTAAGCCGAGTCACTTCAATAAATATGAGTTAATACCGTACGGAAACTCGGGAGTCGAGAGCACCGATCCCTCGAAACAATGCGCATTTTAAAACTCACACTGTCTTGATTCTGAAACAGGATACAGATTAGCTAGCAAGTTGATTTTTTTTGGCTCTGCATAGAGACTACTAAATTTGCTCTCTATGAGGAATGATTTTTGTCAAACGTATGACCAAATTCCTTTCCGAAAATAGCGAGGTGTGGAAAGTGCGAATGCAGAGCAACACGTAACCTTTTATCCATCGACGATCAGCAATATTCCCGAGGACAACCGCGGAGCTCTGATCAATCTATACGAAACAACAGTATAAATTCGACGAAGTCCTCGAGAAGGAGGTACTCGTTCTCTTTCTCTTTCGCACGTTTGGCGAAATTTATCGGAGAGACGCTTCGTACTTATTCAATTACACCGGTAATGATTAAAGACCTTCCTCGCTCATCGATCGCTGCTTTAATTAGAAAGCGCCTTCCGTGTGTGTGTGTGTGTGGGTGGGTGTAGAGCGAGGATGGCGTGTTAGGGTGTTTTCCTAAATACTCTTTATGCTTTCGATAGGATTTTTTAGGATCGTTCGGTGCGGAGCTGCTTGAAAGATGATTGAAATGTGGAAAAAAAACTTTGTTCTCGTTGTTTTCTTCGCTTCGACCTCTTTTCTAGATGTTGGTCAAGGTTTATCTTACTTTGGCCTACTAACCTTTTTCAAATGAAAATATTATATATATATTGGATATAAGCCTTGTTTTCTATAAACGTATATATATTGAAAGACTTTTCATTAACAATCAGCTTATCCGTTCGCGGGTTAACAAAGAAGTTCCAATTTAGTTTTGATAGCATACATCAATGCTCTACCTTTTCACGGCGTCTACTCACATACTCGATACACATAATTGAGAAAACAAGAATGATTACCGACTTCAATGAGAAATTCCGTGACTCTTCTGTAATATAGGGTCGATTTGATTCCCTTTGCGTCTCTGTTGGCGCGTTGGATCGATTGCACATAGGCGAGAGGCGCAAAATTTGCATTCGCCGACTTTGATTGGTCCTTTGACGCCTTTTTTCCATCGACGTGCCATGCTCCATTCAGAATCCCGCGACGCGTTGGCTCCGCTCTTTTTTTTATCGATTTGACGTGTCTCTTTGTTTTTCGTCCAGCTGATTTTCCTCACTGCGGTTGGGATAGGTTATGGATTATTGTGATGGTACACTTTTATGTAATTTTATTCATAATAAATTTGTATGTTAATGCATAATGTAGATGAAGCTTTTAAAGTAGACTTTAGTGCACAAATGTTATTACGTTCATGTATCCACTGAATAAATGACCGAGTAAAGTATTTATCAAATTGATAAATTTGTACTCGGCGCAATTTCTGTTATCTGATTTATTCATGAAATTGATCAACGCCATTGGTTAAAAAAATGCCTTTTAAAGAATTTATAACGAATATATATACACATTAGAGTATATATATATACCTAAAAATCCAAAACAATGTTATAGCGAATCGAGTTAACGAAAGTTCTTTTTTATTTGTTTCAGAGCAAGAAAGGCACACTCACCGACTGTCTGCGTAAGTATCATTTTCAACTACACGAGTTAAATTTAATTACTCTCTCGACTCTGTGTTTTTTTCGCGCTCCGAAGCGACTCAAATGGACCGGAAAATAAATCGCATTCTTCGAGGCATAAAATTCGAAAGCAGAAAATTGACGAGCAACAGCTGAGAACCATAACCACCGTCAATTTTGATTCGCAGTTAACTATTTAATTTTGATCGTAAAAAAATGTGGATTATTAAGTTGTATCGCTGCACTTTTTCGCGAAAGTTTATGAAAGAGAATTCGGAGAATTTAGAGTGTTACAGTGACTCGATAAAGCGAGAAACTCGTAACAGTGTTTTCGAAAGGATTTTTACGTAGTAACTAGAGCTCATTGATTTTATGAAGCCTTATCATTTTATTTCGTCATCAATCGAACATAAAGAAAATTATTTTTACAGTCAAAAAGAGAGGCGTGGTTTCTTAACTAATCGATTCAGTATCAAAAGGTGTTACGCGCGTAAATAAGTCATTATTTCATCCTACGTAACAAAAGCCTCGCACTCTTGGAAAAAAAGTGCGCGGAAAAGCTGAAGAAAATAGTCGCGAGATAGGGAAGAAAGCGGCGCCCGTACGTAAAGCCTCAAACTAACGACCATTAATCTATCTATCAAAGGAGAAATTAATTATACATTCTTCGGGATGGTATAAGCTATATAACTGCTACTGCCCGAGTCCGATAATCTTTCCTCGCCCCTATACCGCCCCGCCAGCTTTTATGAGCGCATGCTGAATTAATTTCGATCTCTTCGCTGGTCTCCGACTTTTCGAGCTTTCGGAGATATCGACACCGTTGGACCGGGAATTTTTCATTAATTAAAAAGTCCCCGCGCTAATAGAAAGTCGATAATTTGTTTAAGCTGCTGTAGCTTACGTGTTTTTTTTTGCTTTTTTTTCCGTCGTTCGCCGTGTGTTGATTAAGTATTTGTGGGTTAATCGGGCGCGGGAAGATTTTTCGTATGACGAGGGTTGCACAGAATTTTTTGGGGGTAAAGCGAGCCGGGATTTCGGTGCTGAAAAATTCATGAGCTGTGTAATTCCGTAAAATACGGGCTTTTACTTGTTTATTTGCGAATTAAAAGAGTCCTGGGTTAGATTCGAAACTTTCACTCAAGTTTCTCTCTAAACAACGCGAATCGTTAATTTACCGCCAATAAAAACTTATAGCTAGTCGCACGAAACTAGCGGTTCGTTGATTCACATTCACAAAGGAAAAAAACCAGCGATACACCGTCACACGAAATTGGCGTTTTCATTTGCCTCGAGCTGATCGAGGGAAGAGCCTTGAGCATTTTTCAATTATCCTCGAGTGTCGCATCCTATTGTGCAACCTATACCGACACCCTCCCTCCCCCCTTCCCCCTGAGAAATCAACCGTACTAAAAAGAAAATCTTTCCCTCGTATTAACAAAAATCTTCCCACTCTTTCACGAAAATTAATGAAACCGTGTACAGCAAGAAAAGCGTTTCTTTTTTTAAAAAATAAAAACCGAGCATATTCAGCGCTACGCGCATATCGAGCCTACACATACACCCTCGATTGAAAGCATTTGCATTTTTTAATGAGCAAAGTGTGCGACGACGACTCCGCCTCCTCTCGTTTTCTCTCTCTCTCTCTCTCTCTCTCTCTCTCTCTCGAATGCACTTTATAAACCGCTAGGAAAGTGGTGGGAGGGAGGCTACAAATTCATTTAGCTGCAAAAACTAGCGTCGCGCGCGCGCCCGCGCGAACTCGACTTGAGCCAAGGCTTTGACTCTCTCTCTCTCTCTCTCTCTCTCTCTCTCTCTCTCTCTCTCTCTCTCTCTCTCTCTCTCTCTCTCTCTCTCTCTC
>UELV01083124.1:0-12783 GCA_900490015.1 Megastigmus stigmatizans | reverse complement strand
CCCAATGAAGAAAAAGTTTAGGGAAATATTTACAGCCGCGAGGGCCATAAAACTAAAATTCCGGCGCAAGCCTGCGCTGCACTCCATTATTGCAGGGTAATTCATTCCCGCCGCCGCCGAGTCAAAATACACTGCGTACCTGGACAGTATCAGGAAGCCGTGTGATTTACCAAATGGGTTGTGTGTAGCTCGCGTTTCGGGAGCAGCAGCAGATGCACGCTCGTGGCTATATACAACGGACGCGCGTCTTTCGGCTATTAGTTATATCCGACCCCTCGCGCGAGTTCTGGCCCGCACACATGCAAACGCAACCTTCATCCCACGCGTATATACGTATATCTACGTATGTATATGCGTTCAATGGTTTTGCGTGCAGTGCATACGCGTGCAGGCAAGAGAGAGAGAGAGAGAGAGAGAGGAGAAAAGGTGAGTAATTAATAAGGGAAGGCGGCGAGGGCTCGAGCTGTCATAGACTTTCGCTCGCGCTAATATTGTAATTACATTGCCATTAGACACGAATGCTTAACAGATATATACAGACAATTTTCTCTCACAACCGAATAATTTACATATTATTATACATATAGTGTTGATCAATAATATATTTTATGTATAATTATATATATATATATATATATGCAAGAGGGCGGGTTTTTCTTATCGAAAATTTTCCGAGATTCTCCGGTGGATATCGCGCCTCGTATATCGATCAAGACCTGAACAGAAGCTTTACTTTAAAAATCGCATAGAAATAACTCGCTTTTATACCGATTGCAGAACAGTGTTCAATTTTTCTTCGTTAATCGCTGATATTCGTACATATAATATGCTTCGATTGTCCATCTGTGGTTTTAGAAAAATTAGTAGGCGATATTGTAACCAACATTTTTCCACTCATTTGACTTTGGCTCTCTTTCGCTCGAAATACACATCATCGTATCAGGGGCAGTAGCCACGCGAGCTGAGACTCCGCGCGCGCGCGTCCAAATCACGCGATTCCTATACCGGTGCATGTGACCGAATAACTCGGTCGCACTTCGGTATGCGTCGCGTTAATTATATGCACAGACCATGGCTTATTTGCATTCCGCACATCCATCATGCTGCCTTATATATATATATATATATATATATATATATGTGTATAAAATTTCCTCTCCACTCGAGATACGCATCAGCGATTTAATGCTCTCATTTATACGGTGTACAATTTTTCCTCCACCGCAAGACTAATCTTGTACTCTTTATAACTTATTTCATTTTTTAATCTCAACGCACACTTGACATTGCGCAATCCAGTTTCATCGAGCCGATGCAGCTGAATTGGAAGCGAATTGGTTATGGGCCGAGAGATAATACGTGGCGATGTCGCTGGGCTGATTATCCCGATGTTTTCTCCCGCGTTAAATAATGCGATGCCTCGGCCGCAATCATTTAGATAAGGAGCTGGCGGGCAAATTTATTATTCGGTATATACCCGGGAAGGATACCGACGCCGCCGTCGCCGCCGCTGCGGTGCAAAAGAATCGCGGCAATTTTTTCCGACTGTGCTGCACGCACTATCTCGAGGCGCGCATCTCCTCCGAAACGTAACAATTAAGTCGCCGCCTTACAAAACTCGAGCCGTATAATGCACGTATATATATATATATATATATATACACCGTACGTATAAGAGAGGCAAAGCGAAAGGGCGACTGGCAATCTGCATGTACACGCACATGGCAGGCCAAGCTTTCGGTCGGCGGCACGAGGATTCGTCGAGGCGAGTATTAACGCGCTGTATAACTCGTTCATATACGCGCGGGTAGGATTGGCTCTTGTGGTCGGCCGACACGACTATATAGCGAACTTATGGATCGTCCGCGGGCAGCTCGCGTGACAGACGACCGACTCTGCTTCCGCGCGTATATATACATATGTATATAATGCCGGCATTCGGCCCTCCCTCTCTCTCTCTCTCTCTCTCTCTCTCTCTCTCTCTCCTAAGCCATATCTGTACACATTTTATTATACGGTGGAGGCCAGAGGGTCCCTGCGTCGTTACTGGACGACGACACGGAGCCCAAAAGCGCGTGAGATATATACCGGGAATGTATCGTGTGGACTTGGCGACTTGCGCCTGCACACCACTGGGTCAGCAATACATGCTCCGGTCAGGTTGTGTAGCTTATTGTATATATATATATATATACTCTCACGGGCGCTTACGTGCGCGGCGAGAGGCTCGTTATAAGGACTGCCGGGGTCGCGCATGATTTTACGCGGCTTACTTTAATTACCGATCCGAGCGAGCCCTTAAATTCATTTCTGATTAGAGTCATCCGACCGCTGCACTGCGGATAATTGCTTAATTCAAGCTATGGGTGGAAACGATGTTTTAATCCCTATGCACTCGAGTAATTAAAAGCCAAGAATATGTAGAATTACTCATTGTATAGGTATGAAAAATTCAATCGTTAAAAACAATTTATTTCACAACAAAAATGCAAATTTTAACAGTTGCTGCAACAAAAATATTTAGTTTGTATAATTTGATGGTTTTCAATAAATGATCGTTACGAAATTCTTGATAAATTGATCAATCAATTATATGAAAACAGTGGAAGATTTATTTTCGCTTTCGAGGATTTATAAACGAACAGCAGGGCGATCGATTATTGTAGAATGTTGTTTTAGCTGCAGGCGTACGTACACGAGTTACTTTTCAAATGTGAAACACAGCATGAAGCGGGGCAAAACAAACTTTTTACACGACAAATATCCGATCGTCTCGCACGCGAATCGTTGCGTGAAATTGCGAAAACTTTCCTTCCATTCGGATACAGCAGTATACGAGTTTACGCGTGATCGCAGGTGTTTTCTGACGTACACATGCTTCTTCTTTTGTTGTTTTTTTTTTTGGCTTATCGGCGTTATCGTACGCCTGATAGGAAAAGAATGTCTTCCTGTTTTTCTCTGTGGTTCGAACAAGTTTCATTCGCTATTGCATATCAATTGCATCCCATAAAATTTAAACTAGTAGCTGGTGTCCGTCTGGAACTTGTTAAAACTTACATACAATAGATCAAATTTGTTTATTTTTGTTTGGTAAATATATTTACAGAAATCTTATAATTGTGAGGAGGTTACACAAATTAATGGGATATTAATTACAGGAGTTTTTAAATTTACGTGCATAACTGTACGAAATATACGTTAAAGGATACTAATATTGCACTTAGTAATAAGTTTAATACTTTGGCTCATGGAAGATAAACCAATTCAATTTATGTTTAACGATTGCATTTATCTTGTTATTAGCTATTTGTTTAGTCTCAATAACTTTCATCGCTGTCAAGTTATGATCAAATAAAACAGGAACTAAAAATTACATGAAGATTCAACTAATCCCATTTGCTCCAGCTCGGCTGTTTTTAATGGAATTTTTAATTTTCTCTGATGGAACCATTACTAAACTATCTGATGAAAAAACCTGCACTAAAGCAATGTTAAAAAATTAAACTAGTTTGCTGGCAATAAGGTAATTTATTTTCTGAATCATTATCTAATTTAATTTATATTAGAATTTGTTCTTATATTTTAAAACGGAATGAAATTTAAAAAATTTT
Organism: Megastigmus stigmatizans; assembly: GCA_900490015.1. Lineage (NCBI taxonomy): Eukaryota > Metazoa > Arthropoda > Insecta > Hymenoptera > Megastigmidae > Megastigmus > Megastigmus stigmatizans. The sequence goes on along the minus strand of UELV01083124.1, from coordinate 9,172 downwards.
TTTTTCTTTGCAGTAAAAATACAATAAAACGGGATTATAGACATTGAGAAGTTGAAAAGGGAAAGTGAAAAGTTACGCTAGCAAAAACAAAATTAAGCCGCTTTTAAAAATAAGTAACATTTAAGTTGACAGTTATTTCTTTACTTTAGAGAAGGCGATATTAGTTTTATTTTTTATTCAGAAATCTTAATGGTTGTTCTTAAAATATTCCTTTCTCGCTAAAATATTCGCTTTCAATTTCTGATATTTCAAATTTAAAAATGGAAAGAAAAACGAAATTTCAAATCGATCAATGAAAAACAAGATAAACTTAATCCACTTAATAAGAGCCACTTATATGCCAGGTGGCCTTTACATAATACTGCACATATACGTACTGTTGATAAGGAAATTTTGGGATATAACACGCGAAATGTATTTTGTATCCGAAGACTGCACAAGTGTCTCGGTAAGACGTTTCCCAGTAGTTTGGATACACACGGCCACATATAATGACAGCAGCAGCAACAGCAGCAGCAGCGACGAGTGGCAAGCTCATAAACGCAAGCATTCTCATTGTTATATTGCTCGCTAACACGACAATAATACATCGTCTGGAGTGAGAGAGTGCGAGAGAGTTATGAGGGTGCAACACGCCAAAGTTCCACTCGCGGTGCGCCGCCGTCGCTGTCGCGAAGTACAGTATATACTGTATAGAGGAGCCGAACCGCGCATGTATACATAGGGGACTTTGAAAAATCGTCCCGCCCCGTAAAAGCCTCGAGATTAAAATTAAATCGAGCCCCGGCTACTCTCGCAGCCGGACGCACACGTCCTGTGCGCCTCGCTCGTTTCCTCGATTGTCGCTTTACGTGTGCACCTTAGTCAGATTATCTTTTTCCTTTGCTCGAGAGTTCGTTCTCTTGTTTTTTTCTTCCTTTTCTCCCTCTTGCCTTTATTTCACGTCGCGATAAACAAGGGCACGCGTCTTTTATGGGCTATACGTGTAGGTACGCGAATGGATGATTATTACTGCATCACTGCATGTAGGCACACATCCGCCGGTGCTATTTGTACAATCAGGAAATCGTTATGGGGTATATAGGAGGGCGTCTAATCAGAGAGCACTTTCCCAGTATAATTATCACGAGAATTTTCGTCATAATTGACAAGATTAATTGCTTGCCTTTTACGCTACGACTTTGAAATTGCTCACTGGATTGATGTGGTGTTTACTTGGTCATTACTTACAATGTGCTTGAGTTTCGTTAAAGGCTAATGGGAGAGAGATCCGATTTTATCAAAATAATCTTATACGTTTTTTGGCTCTAATTAGTTTTATGTAAATACTCGAAACATTTTAGAAGTTTATCAGTAACATGATTATAAAATTACACTTTTATCAAGAAAAAAATATAGAATCCTTTTTTGTATGGGTTGTGCACTATAGAAGTAAAAGAAAGTGTCTTTAGACGGTGCTTATCTTAAAGGAGAAAGAGCAAAAAGCTCATCTAATTAGTTCTCCTCGTTTGTCTAATTAACGTACTTCTGTGATATTAGCGGTTAATTCAATTCCTTAGATCCCCTTTACAGAAAATGCAATCACTGTATGTTTCAAGAGTTCATATAATTATAAGCAATTGCTCTAAATAACTCTTTGATTTATATTTTCTTTTAAAATGAACTTTTATAATTAGTTGACAGTTGAAAAGATTGTGGTTGTGAAATCTTTTACGTATATCTGATGGTTTACATTTTAGGATCAATTAAATAAATGCTTCTTCATATTTTAAATCCCTTACAGGCTTCACATATAAAATGTACGAAGGAAACATTTTATAAATTATAAATATTTTACAATTTATAGTACTTTGCCGAATTGTTATAAATAATTTCATAGTAATTTTATCAATGGTGATGTGTATTTTAACAATAATTATAAATTTATTGTATCTAGAATGGAATAAATTTTCATTATATAGCATTTCTTCTGAATTATTTCATTAATGATTCTAAAGATATATATTTTACAAGTTAATATTTTCACAATTATATATATATATCGTCGTTAATAAAGAATTTTAAATGCTAAAAACAATTTACGTTCCATGATGATCGATCTAGCCTTTCACCAATTATTAATATTTTCACGTTTCGATAACTGATCAGTTACAATAGTAAAATTAACGGTCACACAAACTGTATTTTCATAACTGTATTTATGAACAATATTCATAACTCGTATAAAATTTTCAAGTATTATTAAATCTAATGTTTGAGATTATAGATATACCAGCAATGCATAATGTTGTGAATATAGAATACTAATTAACAAACTTAAAATTAAATGTATCGATTTAAAACCGTCCACTTGTAGTATCTCTATAAAATCTTTCTTTCTTATTATAATAACAATGTTGTTGCGAATCTGTACGAACAATTTCTTTCATTCCGATTCTTGGTATGTAGGATGCGCACTGCAGATTCCTGCAGTTTATCGATCCGCTGTGCGGAAGAGAACCTTACCCGTAAGTTGTACAAAAGTAAGCTTACGGTTTCGGTCATCTTCTGGCAGGTGGCGCCACTTATTGTACAATCGAAAGTTCAACTTGGAGCTTTTACACAGAGCCCTACACTTTTATACGAATATTATTTAGCCGTGCCGTCGATGAATTATGACAATAATGTTATATAGCTATTAATTAATTAGAAGCTTTGAGAAATGTTAGATTGTTGTAATTATTGAAGAATTAAATCATTGTATAAATAAAAATTTTTTGGAAATAATCAAAGTGTACCTAATCTCCCGACTAACTAGAAACTTCATCTAATTTGTCACGTTATTAATACCTATAATATAATCTGCTGAAAACAAAAGGCCCTTGGTGCACTTTAACATGAGTATAATATCTGAAAACGAAGAACGTAGGAAGCGAAATCTCGAGATAATTAGAGAGAAAGGAGAGGATACGATTTGAGGTCGATAACAGGAAGATAATGGAGTTTTGAGTATCTGCCTGTATCTGACTGGGTGTCAGCTAGGCAAATTTGATGGTTTCTCCATATTTCGTGGCCCATTATATCTTATAACATCGCGCAGCGTTTATGAAACGTCTTATTCAAATATACCAGTAATTAGATGTTACGGTTAGCTTTTGAAGAATATCTGATTTGATCGAATTTCAATCCTGCTAATAATGCCTTTCATAAATTTATGCAACACGATATCTTCATAGATTCATAAGCAATCATCTGGCATACATTGTATAAGTCTTTTACCACATTCACGGTATTTCTTGTATTGTATTCGAAACATTATATAATATAATGCCTTGAACCGCAGCTTGCGCCTGCATACCAAACAGCGCGACTTTATAAATGGTTCGATTTCAATCGGTTTATTCAACGATTTAAAATTTGCATTAAATTTAGATCGAGAAAGAGCGAAGCTGGCATCGTCGGTTCTGAATAGAAAGTATTTGCGCGCGCCAGCTACCAGTGCCGGGGACGACAATGAGAGAAATTTAGTGGTCCAACGATTTTCCTTCTCCGCAAGAAGTGCTCCTTCCTCGTCGTTCGCGCGGAGAAAGAGAGAGAGAGAGAGAGGCGACATTCCCGAAGGGGAACTCCAAACTAGCAGGCAAAGAGGGGGCGACTCAGATTCCGCGTAGTTCGCACCCCGTACACGTGCATATGGCTTTGGCTGAGTCTCACTCTCTCTCTCTCTCTGTGTATGTGTGTGTGCGTGTCTCTGTGTCAGTGTTCTCTCTATCTCTCTCTCTACTAGCAGTTTATACTGAAGCATTAGCGCCAAAAATATCCCAACTATTCGGGCTTCATTATTGCAGAAAGCCGACTCATTGCCAGGGCAACGGTCAATCAATGTTTCGAAAATTTTGCAGAAGCGCTCCTGCACGATGGAAAACTAGCCGCTTCATATATGCGCGGCCAGGATCGATATGTACGAGAATTTAATGCGCACATTGTCATCGTGTGCTCGGAATATTTCAGCTCGTATTTCAGTATTTTATTCCATTGAACTGTGTATCGGAAAGGCATCTATCAGAAAATGATAGGAAATAAATAAGTTATCGCTTAGTGATATACCTATAGTTATTTTGTATTTAATAGTTTCTTCCGCGATGAGTAATATAGAAGTTAAATATTTGATACACATAGACATTTTGTTTTTACGACCCACGGAACAATGGAATGTATTTACCGATTGAGTGCAGTATTATGTAACGGAAATACCTATATCCATTTTTTAATATCTTATCAAGACGACTATAACCAAGGATTCAATTTATAGCTCACTGAAGCTTTTTTAGATATATGTAGTGTTGATTAAAATAAAATAACATGCATGGCTAATGAGCAAATGAATTTCCATAAAAAATCGTGGACTTTATACTATTTTTTTGTACTGCGCTTTGCTGCATTCGTGAATAATATATAGAAAATAAATAAATAATGTTCTCAACAGTATCCGCAAAATTAGTCTCCCGTGTTTGTGAACAGTTTGGCTTTCGAGCTTTCGGAAAAACAACAGCCAGTGGAGAGACACTTAAATCGGCGCAGGCGAAAAAGGCAGCCACGCATCTCGCGTCATAATCCAGTCCCGTCATTGTCGAGTCGGAAGGGAGGGGTTAAGTGACTCGGTGAAATTCGTTTAATCCAGTGTGGAATGAGGAGTGACAGGAGGAGGAGGAGGAGGAGAATCGGTAGGGGCGTTATACACTGGCCTGGTCCGCTGGCTGCAGGATCGTTTTTATCGAAGCGTTAGTATTTTTAAAAAATCCGCGCACTGCAACCACGCAGGCGACGACACCGGAGAGAGAGAGAGAGCTGCCCCCGAGACACGGGCTTATACACTCCCGAAAGGGGATGGACGTCCCGTCAAAGCGGCGGCAAGCATCGCTATATAGGCTGTCCCTGCGCAAGCTCTTTCTAAATCTCTCTCGCATATAATATTCCCTTGGCTTTCTCTCTTTCTCTCTGCGCTGCGCCTTCTTCGCTCCTCGGCCGCCCAGTCTGCCAACAAATTATATTCATATTTAGGGGATTACGTTGACGATCCCCCAGCCGGATCAGGCCCTTAAAGGGGCGCCTCGCCGCCGCCTCGCGCTAATTATTTTGGAGCGCACTGCTGCTGCTGCTGCTGCTGCCGCTGCCAGCGCCGCTCGCTCTCGCAGATTGAATTTCCTCGACCACGACGGGGCCATGGAAATTGGTTTCCGCGGCAAGTAATTCAATCTGGAATCGAGAGAGAGTGCCCCCACCCCCCGACGATCGACTTACTCTCCTATATACAGTCAACAAAAACTGCTGTTTAGATCGTTAACGCGAACCAACAAGATGGCGCGACGAGGTGTATACGTCATTAACGCGACTGATCCGACCGAGAGCGCGCATTAATACGAGACAATGTTTGCGCGCTGTGGATATTTTTCTACTGGACAAACATTTCTGATTGTTTTCTTAATTGGACGGTTGGTCATATTTATGATTCAATCGGCTTGATAAACACCCTTTAATCTTAGGATTTTGAATTTCGGTTTAAATTGTTGGAAAGCAGTGTGGAAAAAGAAGCTGAAATAACAGTGACAATTGCAGTTCGTATTTATTGTAATAATAAACTTGTCAAATAACTTAATAAAGTAATAATTAATAAAAGTATATAGTCGCGCACATTAACTTATGGGTCAGAAATTTAAAATTAAATACGTATCGTCAAATGTATGGAATGTTTAATAATAATAAGTGTGCAAATTTGAGTATCGACGAGTATAATATTGAATAATTAATATACATTGAAGAAATTCAACACATAAACTGATCATGCTAAAATTAAATACCTACCCACACATGCGCCATGAATTATTCGTAAATATACGAGAGAAAAAAAGTCTCCTTTATTACTTAATTAGTAGTTTAAGTATAAAAAGTAATTAAATATCGAAATTCGTTCAATATTTTAATGAGTACAATATAATTAATAAGATAATTATTTAATATACTCTGAAAATATAGTTGCATTTAAAAGCTTTCATATTATAATTAATATTTAAAAACTTAAATCATTTTTTACAAAACTGGTGATATATATTATTATCGACTTCCAAACATTTTATAATTTAATATTATATATACTTTCTGTGTATCTTTCTTGTATAAATAATTGAAATGTGTACATAGCTCAATTTTGTACTCCTATATACCTAACACAAATTGATCAATTTTATTTATTTAAAAAAGTATTGCGCAAATAATTCCGTTTAAAAAGATACTTTAGATATTGCGTAATGATAAAACGTTTATATAATCTGTATATAAATGCTCTAATCGTATTACGAGGCCCAACAGACGGAAGACAAGCGGGACAAAGTCATAAAGAAAGTTATAGAATAGAAACTGGATTTTAAACAACACATCCTGCAGTACAATGGTCTTGACTTCCGAGTGTTTTGGTGGCATACTCGAGGCTCCATAGGCGGCTAAAGTGACGGGCTGTTGCCGTAAGGTCCTCGCGCATATACGATATGGTGCGGATTTCACTGCAGCAGACGCGCGCGAGCGCGAGTCCTCCTTTGAGCCACTTGGCAGAGTTTCCAAGCGCCCAAGTTTAAATGGAAGCTTGCCGTGGAGATAGCGACGAAGAAACTCGGAATAATGCCTAGCGCTGAAATCCCAAAGACTGCACTGCCTTTCTTCCACTGTTTCGGATATTTCTAACACTCCTCTTCCTTCCTTCTCTCCCTTTGCCAAAGTTGAGCTACTTCTTCGCTACTGCTGTTGCTCTCGAGGCTTTCTTATTTGGCTCTGACGGGGAAAAACACCTTAAAAACTGGGCTAAGTCGTTTTGGAGATTGAAAGTAGACGAATTTGTGGATGCTTTCTCCGAGTGCCCCAAGTTTTTAAATTCACTGAGAACTTTCTATGATCCTGGACTTGAGAGAGCTAATAAAAGATATTTTCACGCGCCACATTTCTTCTCTTTTTCAAATGTTGCAATTATGTCGCAAGTTTTTAGTGCACCTTCGCAAACTTGGTAAAGGATTTTTTAAAAAAGGTTTTTTTATCGTGATATTTATATATCAACGTAACAAAGCTTATATCTCTTTTTAGTTCTCTTTATTGATTTTATACAACGTAACCTTAATATCAGATTTAATTTCAATGCGAATAATTTATCTTGAAAGGTGAAACAATGTGTATTAATCAATTAAAAGCCCACATATATAAATGCATTAAAAATATTTTTCAAAATCATACCATTAAAATATTCCTCGTAGAGATGTCACTAAAAATAAAATTTTTTTTAACAATAAAGCTGTATAATTCTTTTAGTAAAGAAGAGTCACTGGAATAGGAAGTATAAAAGGCACTAGTTTATCCATTCTGCTCGTGGAGATAATAAAATCCCCCCCTCTAATCTCGGTGGGCGAAATCTTTCTAATAACTGCATTTATATTCCATGCGACCATGTCTATCTTCCCGAAAATCCCGGCATATTGCCCGCCATTCCTTCAAATCGGCGCCGTAAGTGGAATCCCATTCTAGCGAACTCTCGACTGAATACGAGAAACAAAGAAATAGCCCCCGTACTTCTTGACAATACCGTAGGATATATATAAAAAAAAAAAAAGAAAAAAGAAAAGCAAGAAAAAGACGAAGAAGAAAAAATGTATCATTGCGTATTCAGGCCGGCTCACGCTGGACTCGATATAACGAAACAGGAGATATTGTTTCCAACCGTTCGCTTCGTCCCTTAGAAGTGAAGAGAAAAACTTTATGGGCGTGGCCATTGCGTGGCTCAATATTTTTATGGTGTATCTCTTGGTTTAAATTAACATTTGCACTCGCGAGTTTGATTTATTAGGGTCCTACATGATGGCCAATAACACGAATTTATGTTTAACAATTTCATATATAAACTGTGTTCAAGCAAAAGTATTTAAAAAACTGCGTACTTTTGTCATTATACAGGAGTGAGCGCAGTAAGTATAGTTATAAAAACTGACTTTAGAAAAAAACGGTATAATGTCTGGTCTGGTGACATCAAAGGGACCGTTCGTTCGATTAATTTTATTCTTCTCCACTTTTGAATAGTTGGCAACTCCTGGGCTGCTGGTTGAGCCTTTAGCCATTATTGTCATGAACGACACGAAGTCACGCTCTAATTTGCATTGCCACCGGTGTTGGTGTTTGGCGTGAGCCACCGCACGCGCTTGAATTCAAAGTTGCAGGGAGTTTGATGTTCTCAAATTGAACGCTCTTCATTGCCGACAGCGAAAGGTAATCCTAATTTGTATTCCGACCTCCCCTATGGGATTTTCATCCGTCCGCGCGAGAGGGAGAGAGAGAGAGAGAGAGACCAGGCTTTTTCCCTTTACTTTACTTTCTTTTTTAAGCTGCTGAAGGCACTGATTAATGAGAAAATAGTTTATTGAGCTTTTCGCCTCTTACCTTTAAACGAGATACGCAAATTATTTCTTGAAGCTAATTTTTTGATTGATCGACGTCTTACGGCGCGTTGCCCCAATTAGCGCCAAGACTCAAGTGAAAAATGCTCGTATACTGTTAAACTGCACGAATTTGTTCAGATTTTGGAGAAAAAAAACGAGCCAAGCCAAGCGGAGAAATAAAAAGCTCCGCTATCGTGGAGCGAGGGATTTGTCGTGCGGGGCAATGGTTAAGCGCTCACCGCAAATCGAGCGTGTGCATCAGTTCATTATCGCGAGTAGCGCATCTTCGACGACAAATAAAATAAAGGCTCAAAGCCCGACGTCGGCGGCGGTGGCAGCGCGGGCGTCTATCGCCTCTCCATTTCTCTCTGATTTGGCTGATCGCGCTGGGATCTTGATGCCTGCACGACGCGGAATGGGACTGCAGAAGCGAGAAAGTCGAGAGGGACACAGTCCCGGGCGCAACGATCTTGTCTGACGTATATCTAGGAGTCTATATATATATATATATAAGTATACCAGGGACAAAGAGAGCAAGAGAGAGAGAGAGAGAGAGAGAGAGAGAGAGTCGACAACGGGCTCGTTTGAGCGTGTTAAGCCACGGAGGTTAAACCGCAGTCAGTCGTCACGGACATATAAACCGACGACGGCGTAGCGGAACGGTCGCGAATAAAAGAGTGAGGGAGAGAGAGGGTCAGAGAGAGAGAGAGTCAGAGAGAGAGAGA
>UELV01083122.1:8663-20299 GCA_900490015.1 Megastigmus stigmatizans | reverse complement strand
TATATATATATATATATATATATATGCATGATGTATACAAGCGCGAACCCATTACTCGATTCAGAGAAATACATTGATTTGAATGATATTTTTGGAACCAATGTGCCAGATTGCTGAGAACAAATTTCTAAAATTTGTGTTGTTTAGCAATCGGTGAATAAAAGAAAATGGAAGTAACGATAGTTAATGAATTTTGAATTTTTATTTAACGTATAAAATTTTTAAATAAAATTACTAATTTATCGATGAAGGTATTATATAAAAATCCTCTTTTTCTCTGAATTATTGAATTCTTATGAAGTAAGACGTTTTATATATATACAACGATTGAATATTCTCTTTTTTACGTTAACCTCGGTCAAATAAGGGTAATTTTAAGTGATAATATCCTACTATAGTCATACATAGATTAAGTGTAGCATAAGCATCCTCTTGTAAGTTGAGAGAGTAATTTAAAAAAGAATTAAGGTCCACTGTAAACACACTTTACGTGCACATGACGTCTTTGAGTCGATTCATGGGGCTGAAAAAAACTCATAAATTATTAATTATTTCAAGCGTAATAAAAATCTGTTTTATGATATATAAGCGAAGATATAATATAAGCGATATATATGATTAATTAACATGTTAAGTTTTCTATAGTATAAATTTCTATATTGATCATTGTAGTTTAGATTGCATACCAACTTATTATTCATTAGATTTTGACTTTATTGTAGTTTATTACGCTGATTTTTCTTAATAATTTTTTTAAGAGATTCACTATATGTATATTCGAAGTGAAGCCTGCCTTAAAACTGATTAAATATAGATTTTTGACACGACTGTTTACTGATTTATTAAATTGCATACTGAAATTCAATATTGAAAAAAAAATAAAACTCATTGAGAAAGTAAGCTGTTAAAGTATTTAGCAGCGGTTTTAATTTTGATAAAAAAAGTAGCATTCATGTACTTAAAATATATAATACGTAGAAAACCTGTTTGATAATAATGTAAATATGACACGTGCAGAGTAATGCAACCACATAAAAAATTTTATACAAAATTGTGAGTATAAAATAAAAACCTTATGTATGTGATTAAAATGGTTTAATATTAACCTTGATATATTATTTCAGTCATATAATTAGTAATAATAAATTAATAACTATAACACTAGCAAATTTTGTAAATATACTTACATTAAAACGTTATATAAAATAAATTACATCGACACGTGGTTCACTTTTTCCTTTTTTTTCCTCGCCAAAGATCCTCTTAACCAACACAAGACCTCGCTACTCGAGTCAACAGAAATGCATTGAGAATGACGGATATATGCGTCGGCTTCTGGCAATAGATATCTTTTGTTCCATTTAATCGAAGTTACTTTTGTAGAATCAATAGAAACTCTTTCCCAAACTTCTCGTTATTTGTTCTGCTAACGAAAAAATTCGTTTCAAGTAATCAAACAATTTTGTCCCTTTTTGCATCCGCACCTCGCGAAAGTTATAAAACAAATCTTTAATTCAAAATGTATATACATACATAGTCAATTGTTTAACAGGCTAGAGATACATGCGTCTCATACCCAATACATCGTTTACTCGAGTAGCATTACTATTCTCCTCAAGAATTTTCAAACTTTATATTGTTTACCATCAATGTTAAACTTTTAATGAAACTGGATAAGCTTACAGAATCACAATAAATGACTATTGATCACATACTTAATATCCTCTATAATATTAAGGAGCAAAGCTTTTTTTTCTCATCTTTCAACTTTGTTCCCTTCACGAAAATTTTTTCATGTGTGTGTGTGTACAATTAAAATGCAATCTCCTTTTCAATTTTAGATACGACTATATATTTAATGTTTAACTTTATAATAAACACACATCAACCTAATGGATCATAAAATTCAAAATGATTTACTACTTAAATAATAAAAGTTACATTGTATAATTATACGATGCGAGCGTAATGAGCTATCACAGCTAGTTTTTAATTAACTAAATAGGGATTAATTCAGTTTAAATTTAATGTGGAAATTTTTTCCAATAAAATGATCTGATCGGACACTAATGCAGTTATAGACTCTAGGAATATTTAAAAGTTATAGGAGACAGCGAGATAACATGTGACTATGGGCCAATACGTGTTTACATTTTCTCCGTTATTTATTTGCAAATTTGAGTCGCAAATAAATAAAAATATTACATCAATAATTTTTAATGGTCTTCTATAATATTTTCTTTTTAATTTAGAGTCTTAAATTCGCAATATCGAATTCATGTATTCAAATCGATATACAGGATGCCCAAAATGTTACACGACGTGCGAAAATTTTTTCAGGTAAGATTTTTTTCAAACAAGTCGAAGGTTTTCTTGATGTCATTTTTAGCAAGGAATATTAACCGGGGAATGCTAACTTAAAATTTTTTCTTGACAATGGCCTTTGGAGGTCAAAATTATTCTTTTAAATAGGAATTTTCACTTTTTTGGCTTTAGCAATCGAAAGAGCGGGAAATTCTCCGTTCAAACATGTACTTAGGTTGTAGACCCAAAATGACCACAAAGGTAGGTCATAGCAAGGTCATTTTAACTTAAACAATAGCATTGACAATGGATTCGACTTTTCTGAAAAAAAACTTAGTTGAGGAAATTTTCTGCCGTCCCTCAATTCGATTCAATTAAAAAATTTTCACTCAACAATTTTGAAGTTTAGATCATAACTAACAACTTGAAATAATACTGTACCTACTTATTGAATTTTATACAATTCACATACATATTTTATCCTTGATGTAAGTAAAGCCACTAAATGCTTTAATTTTAGCGGTATGCAATATAGTATAATTAGTATATTTATCTCCATGTGTGTCATGTACATTACCTCTACATGGTGTGGCAATTTGTGATTCATTTTTTTATGCATTTATTTTTAATTAAAGCTATTAATTAAATGCGGGGCAATAATCAATATTTATTGAATTAATAATATACAGTTTCTGTACATTTTACTGGAGGTCCATTATCGTTTTGAATCATTTAAATGATGAATTAATATAGTAAAATTTAAAAACAATGTCGCAATTCGCTCCACTTTTACCTTTAAAAATAAATGCTTTGTAATAATGAAAGAAAAAAATTATATCCACATACAAGGTGAATTAACTACCTAAAGTAAAAACTAAAGCGGCGTGCATCGTGTGCGCGCATTTCTAGGTATCATGCAAGTGAAATGTCGCAAGTGTGCATCGAGCGCCGCGGCGGCGGCGGTTCCTTTGACAGTAGTCAGGAGCAGCCGCCGCGTGTCGCGCCGCGTAGACTTTCATAATGATATAGAGATGCACGCACGTGCACAAGTTCATTATCAGCGAGAGAGATCGAGACAACGAACAAGAGAGAGAGAGAGAGAGAGAGAGAGAGAGAGAGAGAGAGAGAGAGAGAGAAGAAGAAGAAAAAGAAGAAGAAGACAGCGATTGCGTAACTCGATCGACGCGTCCTTTTCAAGTGGCTCTGCGAAAACAATGGCAGCGCTGCTTAATATTCATGGCGAATGGGCGATGAGGCGGCGGCGGCGCCGAGTACATCGAGAGCTCGCCGTCTCTTTTCCTCTCGACCGATCGTATCGTTTACTCGGTCTACTTGTCTGCTTGTGTACCGCGCGCCTTTGGCCATAGCCGCAGAATCGGCGCGCGCAAGAGGCCAACTTCTTACTTTTTTCGTTTCTGCGTTGACACTTTTTTACGTCGTTAGCCAGCGACCGTATATCCTTGTTAATGATGATACGAGCTTATAGGGATTTTTGTTATTTATCATTGCGGTATGCTTACATTACGTCTTTACTATATCCATATTCGAAAAATCTCTTTATTGGAAAACATTATATTATTCATAATTTGCAGTTATAACGGTTATATATATATATATAAAATAAAAGTGAAATACTTTGTATTAAAACAAATATTCTATTTGTATTATGCTAAATCTAGAAATAAAATACTGAAATATAAGGATACACAAGAATGCATATCGCATTTTTTTACATTTTTCTTTATAGATTAGATCAAGAATAAAATTGTCTTTTATTTTGTCTATCTACTATGAACTATTTCTTCCTTTCTATTTTTCTTGTAAAAATATCTAGAAGCAGATTACAAAAGTCAATGCAGATTAAATAAAATACAAAAACACTAAATGGATCGTGAGATATATAAAAAATTTGATAAATTACTTTTAGAAGCACTGAAGAGTTTAAAATCGGTATCGTGCATTTTTCAAGTAAAGCGTAATCAATCAAAAATTTAAAAAGGTTGCAAGTTTTAAAATTTCCATTTTTAATCACTTGTCTTTATCATGCTTGTCGTAGCAAATATTGACGCAAGATTAAAAAATTAATTCTATAAATTTCGGCAAAGATGTTTTTCTTAAATTAAAATGAAAATTGTGATTAGTTATTCAAAAACCACGTAATTTCTTAGAAATCAATTTTTTTTACAAATATAATTAACGTAATTACCTCCAAACTTTCTGTACATACTAATTAGGATATAAATAAACAGAAAACCTTTATTGAAGATAAAACATTACCAATTACTATATTTTATTAATGATGTAGTTAATTAATTCAGATATGACTACTTTTATGTAAAGTTGTTATATATAAACATCAGTATTTATAAATTATTTAATTAATACATTCGTAAAAAGCCTTTTAGAATTTAAAAATTTTTCGCACCAACTGTACTTCTTTTAATCATTTACACGCTAATTATTTTAGAATCATCAATGCAATTAATTTATCTGCTTACCAATTTAGTACTCTTCTATTATAATAAATTTAATTTGTTATTAGGACCAAATTTTTTGGTAGTTCAATTTTGTACAAGTTTTTACACTAAAGAACCTATGACGGGATAAAATCTTTTTTTTACATGATGATACTATTGCGTAGGTTATTCAATATATGTAAGTAATTAAAGATGTAATTAATAAAAAATTACTGAAATATTAAATCAAAATTATTGACGCTTAATTGATTTCCACGTATAAACGAGTGCACGAATATATTGAAAATAATCAACCAACTCTGATAAAATGCATTCGCGAATTAAAAAAGATGTTTTTCATTAGTCACACGCCAAACACTGGGCGACTTTTTTCATCCCTAATGTATACATATACGTAAATCACTCTTTCGCCTCATTCTTTTCACTTACACGCGCGTACTATACATTTTCTTGTTCTCCCTGCACTCAGTGTATACAAATATAAAAGTGACGCCCGCGAGTTTTCAAGGCCTAGGTCAAAGCACATGACATCCGCCAGTGTCTTTTCACGTCTCGCTCCTCTGTTGCCACTCTCTCACTCTCTCACTCTCTCTCTTTCTACTTCTATTCCTCTTTAGAAAAGAAATAAAAAGGAGACTTGATTCTTCAAAAGAATGTAGAGACCACGTGCCCGCCGGGCTTTCGCACTCTAATGCATATATGTATGCATATACGCTGTCATCTTTTTACTTCTCGCACGCGTTGGGTATACGAAAAGTGCGAAATACATTTCGCGCCTACGTGTGGCATACGCCCAAACGCAACATTGACGAAGAACGTGCGGGTGCGCGTGTATATACGCGTGTATCTCTACAAATCGAAGAAGTGACGATTAATGTTGATTTAAGATGCAAATACGAGGATTTGGTCATTTTCGCAGCCTTGGTTCGGGTTTTTTGAGAATTAAAGTTTTCTTGCACTTAACAAATTTTACTGTATCAAGCGCAGGTGTTTATTTATAAAAACATGCACATCGTTAATTAATTTTGAAAGCGCTATGTGTTTTACAATAATAATAGCGAAGTATGATTTCTAAATATTCGTAATTAAATATAGATTTCATGCTGGCAATATAGATACATTTTTTTTGTGACGCTAAAGATAAAATGAACATTAACTATTTTTACTTTTTCAGGCATTACTTAATTGTATTTATATTACAAAAAGGTGTAAGTACAATACATATAATATTAACATAATATAATTTTTAAAACATTGCACAGAAATTATAAAAATAATAACACTGATATACATAGTAAATACTTCTTCGTATAATGAACGTACAATAGTTAATACGTGTGTCTGACTAGATTCGACCATTTTCTACCAACGTACAAAAATAGTAGCTACACGGCTATATAGATCCGTAAATTTTAACGCGACTTCTTTTCATTTCACTTTTAAAAGTAATGACAATTTGTATTTTATATAGATATTAGTAAATATTGGATTGACATATTTACAGAATTAATTTTAAAATTAGCAAGTCTAACGCACGATGAGTCATATATGAAAAAAATATTCTCTTTTACTTCAATAACATGAAAATCGAAGGAAAACAAAAATAGTGTATTGAGCCTTTAACAGATAAACTTAGCATAACTTATATCATATAACATAAATCATAGGAAGTAGAGTAATTTACGAATAAAATCAGTTTTTTAAATAGTTTTTCTAGTAAAACTAGAATATATGCTGTTTTAAACTTTGCAAATTAGCAAAGAGAGAGAGAGTGTATGTAGCTATATATGCAAAAGTAGTTCGACTGTACTTAGGTCTCTTCTAATAACAGCTGGATATAGTTATAGTAACAGTATTAATTTAGAAACTTTATCGTGACATCTCAGTCCCTCAAGAGTTTAGAAACTCATTTTTTGGTGAATAAATTCCCCTCTATCTATAATTTATAAGATATTAGTTACTAAAATTTGATCTCGGACCAGGCTATATACCTTTACCTTGGAATATTTTTCTGAGATGAAATTATATTTTCTTATAAGAATTGCATGCAATTGTTTATTCCCAAATCCTTTGTATACAAATCTATAATACAGTGTTGCGTATAATAAATTTGTATGATTACTTCGAAATTAAAACATTATAGACTAAATAAAAGAAATACTTAGTGCAGAAAAAGAATATTACTGCCTAAAAAATGAAACAATATCATCACAGTTCTAATGCAACTTTTCCTTTTCCATTCTCTATCTCGCTTCTAATACGAGTATTCGAGACGATTAAGCAGTTTGTCCATCACTTTGTCCTGTTGGTTCGCCACGACGTCGTCCGTTCATTAGATTCATCTCTGCCCGGAGAGAAAGAAACAGAGAAAGAGAAAGAGAGATAAAAACTCTTTCTTTCTAATTTGCGGTAAGCACCGCTTAAGCCCGTCGTCACGTTTCCTACCTAAGAAGAACGGTCGGTGCTTATCGTGCGATCTCCGGCTGCTCTCGCTGCACGACGACGACGACGACGACGACGACGACGACAACGACGACGACGATCGCAGAGAGACAAAGCTTTCCGAAGTAAGCGCGGCACGCCAGAGCGGACGTGTACGTATAAACGTACACTTATACACCGCTGTGCAGCAGCAGTTTGCTCGAGGGAGAAGCGAGGGAAAGAAAAAGAGCGCGAGGAACTGCCCAGCGAGCTTCTTTCATTTCGCTCACTCTCTTTTTTCCCGGGGACGCTGTAGGGGAAGGGGAAGATGCTCCGAGCAGCGAGAGAAACGGAGGAAGGAAGCGACTGCTAACAGCATTAAAGTTCGTTGCTACTCCTCTACACGCCCGCGCTGTATACGACCGTTTCTGTTTATCTGTATTTGAGGCATTCCGTGTGTCGACTGCTTGGGCTATCGAGATCGCAAGCGCTAAGTGATTTGGAACGCCGCGAACCGAAGGAATTTTTATGCGACGTACGTTTGAAAACGATTTTCTAGACTATTATCGTACTTGATTATTTTTAGTATGGTACAAATGATGATAAATGTCTCTGGCTATCGGCTATATACTTCCCTTTGAAATTATTGCTAAATATATATTATGTTTAAATTTTCGTATACATCGATGCAAATGGAAAAATTAATAACAATTAATTGACAATAAAATAACGTGCAATTAAAAATTGGTAATAAGATTTCAGCAAATTATGAATTCACAATAATGATGTATACCGGTGGATAAAAATGTAAAACGAAAACAAATGAATTAATTAATAAACGATTGTATATTCAACATTTAACAAACGATATTTTATGCATTACAAAGATTTAATTAGAATGT
This sequence comes from Megastigmus stigmatizans, assembly GCA_900490015.1. Taxonomy (NCBI): domain Eukaryota; kingdom Metazoa; phylum Arthropoda; class Insecta; order Hymenoptera; family Megastigmidae; genus Megastigmus; species Megastigmus stigmatizans. The sequence continues at coordinate 12,195 of UELV01083122.1, read as the reverse complement.
CACACACAGAATGCTCGATGTATGGCGGAAGGATAGAAAAAGTGAAGTGGGAAAAAATGAATTGCAAGAGTCTTTAGTAAATTGCACTCGTCGTTTTACGGGAACAAGAGGAAAACAAGAGGCGAGTAAGCACTTGTGAGCTCGCTACATTCATAATGTCCGATGAATAATTTGTCTAATAAAACAATTTACGCGAGGCTAAAGCCCGGGAGATGAGCTTTTATGCGGGAAATATTCATTTACACGTGCTGAGAGTGTGTGTGTGTGTGTGTGTGTGTGTGTGTGTGTGTGTGTGTGTGTGTGCAGTATATGCTGTAATTTCTATTAGTAAAGGAAATTTACGATTAGCTTCTTAGTTATCTATTCTTTCTTGAATTGAGAAGGACGGAACGAATTAGCTGTAATTAAAGTGTCTACGAATAATTCACGAAATAAATAGATGATAAAGTACGTTATGAATGTAACATTTGGTCAAAATGAAACTAAAAAGTTGTAATGTTCAAATTCGTATAATGTAATAAAGGCTATTATATTATACAAAGAAAAATATAATATATTATAGAAACAAATTTGAAAATAAATTCTTTGTCTTTTAGACTGCAGCGTCGAATTTTATTTATAATTAATAACAGTATTTGTTATTGCCTTAATTGAGAAAGATTAATGTTAAAGCAAAATGTACTCGTGTACTTAAAGAATATTCTTTTCCTAAAGAAACAATAGCTAGGCTAGTATTAATTAACAGAGTTTATTTATAATAAGCAAAATATAGTTTTTATCTATAATTGGCTGATGTATTTCCTTGATTATTATTTTGATACTTTGTTCTTGTATAAACTATTTCAAGGACCCTTATAAAAACTATTTAAGATTTAATAAACTTTAATATTACCACAACTGCGGATCAATACATTTTAATCTGAAAGACTTGCAATGAAAATATATTCACGGTATCATACTTAACCTTCAAGAGGGCTTCAAGATTGTTTGACTATCATTAATAATACAATGCTCATACCTCTTATTAAATTAAATTTTAATAAATAACAAATAATTTATTATTAACGAATAAAACAAAATTCGCAAAATATAGCTTCGGTAAATCATGTTTAAATTTCAATGTTTTACAGAAAACATCTTCTAGAAATAATATTTTTGTTTTTCCATTGAGTGATATATATTACAGTGCAAGTGTCTTTGTGTGCCGTTTATAAATAATTTCCACGTAAGCCAACAAAACGATTAATTTAAAACTCGTACAGTCTTTATACACAAATATAAAAAATACGAGTCACCATTAACGTCAAAAGATTTCAAATGTGCGCTATCGTACAGTTTGCTAAAAGTACAATTGTCGAACGTTTTATTCAACTAGGTATGAAAAAACATCGAGTACATGAACGTTTTCTACTGATAAACGCGTCATTCAGCTCCGACAGATGCTAATGTACGTCGGTGCTTCGAGAGTGTACACAAGTGGTAGATGCACTTGAAATCAATCGCCTCGTCGATCCAGAAGTGGAATATGCATCGGTATAAACAAGAAGTATCACGTAGTACAGTTTTATATGTCCTTTTTCCGGAAAGCAGACAAATTAATATTCTTATGAACAAAAAACTCGGGAGTAATGATTCACCGTTTATTTGATCATGGATAGATAATTTTTCTCGCTTTTTAATCGTACGATGATACGCAATATACGAAATATTGAAATTATTAAATTATATAATATTAATATTTTAAGTGGTTTAACTTGAAATGTTTATCAAGATTTGATACAATTTTTGGAAAAATGGATTTGGAAATGAAAAGCATAATAATAGTAAATAAAAATTCAAAGTTTTTATTGACAATTAAAAATTAATCCATTAAGGCCTGAGAAGAAACCGCTAAGGATAGACTTCCAGTAACTATCTGTTTGGGACAAAATATCGAAACATGATAAATCGTAATAAAATTTTTTTTGTACTTCAAAATTCAAGATCGTGAACAAAAATGGCATACCGATAATTTGAAATTTTAATTGATTTCGATTAAAATTCGTATAGGTGTGTTTTGGATCACTGAATATGAATGTAAACTTATTTTTCTTCAAAATTCAACGTTGCGGATTGAATAAGGCGGCCTAAAAATAACAAAAATCTATATATTTTTGTAATTTAACGAAAGATTCGATCAAATTACAAACTAATTTAAAAAAAATTATTTATTTAGGTCAGAATATTAGTCAAGCAGATCGCAATAGAACAGTGGTTTTCCGACATCAAAATTCAAAAACGCCGATCAATTTGTAGGCCGAAAATTTGAAATTTTCATTTATTCTTATGAAAATCCACATAGGAGAGCTTTTTGTTCTCCAAAATTCTTCATCGAAACTCCAATATGGTGACTAGAAAATTAGAAAATTAGACGTATTTTTGTTTTTCGACGAAAATTTCAACTAAATCACAAATTAACTTTTCAGTGTGACAGGTTTATGGTAAGACATCAGACTCGAGCAGACTCTAATAAAAAGCTAGTATGCTCGCTACGCTCGCAACGTGAAATTATAATATATTTATACATAATTTAATGTGTCAAGTATATATTGTTCTATGCATTATACATATATGCATACATACCCAATAGTACACACCCACACACATAAAGGATATTTATACAAAGTTATATATATATATTAAGGTGTCCCTTTTTTCCAAAAGGTCGTGTCTATAGACTTGAGTTAAACTTTGAATTTGGGGTCATTCGAAATTTCAAACATGTTTTTTCGTCAAAAGAAATCGATCTAGGGGGCGGCATGATCGATTTCTGGAATTTGGGAAATAAGGGATACCCTAATTTATATATATAGACATATATAGTTATATACACAGATATGTACATATAGGTCGGTCGGAATTTTTGAGGTTGGAAGAATTTTGGTCGATTAAAATTTTAATACAATGTAAGAAAATCCCAATACAACTTTTCATCGAAATCAATCGAAATTTCAAATTGTCGGTTCGCCATATTTGGCCACCATCTTGATTTTTGGATTTCGAAAAAAATTTGTTTTCACATTTTGTCCCAAATGAGATAGTTACTGGAAGCCTACCCTTAGCGGTTTCTTTTCAGACCTTAATGGGTTAATGTTTTCTATCGGAATCTTTATTTTATAAATTAGAACAATAAGAAATATTTAATGTTAAGTGATCAGCTATTTATTTTAAATATTCCTTTTTAATTCAAATTAATCATTTACAAATTAATGGAAATAATTCCCATTACTATAACAAATCTGAGAAGAAAATACTAATCAAAAATCAAATAATTATACTGTGGCGATAGTCATAAGTAAACCAAGATAATAAAAAGCTGTCAAACATTTTGTCAAAAAAATAATGCGATTCCGGAAAAGTAGGTCGTAAGCTGTAACACCAGAAAAGGAAAAGGAAAAAAAGGGACAAGAAAAATGGATTGCAGTCTAATACATCAAAATACATATGATAACTGATCACCTCCTGAGGACACCCCCCCCCCCCCCCCCCCCCC
>UELV01083121.1:8816-23757 GCA_900490015.1 Megastigmus stigmatizans | reverse complement strand
TCTCTCTCTCTCTCTCTCTCTCTCTGGGCAACTCATATATTTAATCCGGCATACATCCGGAGAGAGCTGCCAAGTTTTCCCCGTCGGTATACGTATACTTATATACTCGTCGTCATCGACGCGTGCAGTATGTGCGGGCCATGCCGCTGCTGCTGGTGCTGCTCACTCGTGGACCGCCGCGCCGCGGCTGCAGCCTCTTCATATAATAACCGGTATGCGAGCGACCCGATGTCGCAGCTACGACTCAGCTTCGCACTATACGCTCTCTATATAGTACGTGCTCATCGAGTTCCCTCGGAACCGCTTGTTTATGTGGGTATATACATTGCAGCGCCTGCGAGTAAAGTAGCTGCTGTTACTGTGTTCGCTAATTGATAAGGGGAATGCCGAAAGGTTTGCTTCGACATATTGACGCTCTCTGTCAATGGGGTAATGGAGTTTTGCTGTTAGGCACTTGCGACAATAATTGCTTCTTAAACAGTTCTTCATTGTTGTTTGATCTTCAATACATACATTATATTTGGGACTATATAAAAGTGAAACGCACGCAGCGCCCGGCTATATACTTTTCGTCGAATCTTTTAAAATGATTATACCTATGCAGGCATGCGCACTTAAAATCAAATTTCCTCATTACAATTTTAACTTCAACTGCGCTCCTTTGACCCGAATAACTTAATTTGTCTGGTGCATGTTAACTACCTCTACACATTAGCTACGTGCGCACAAAATATCTTCTAATTTTACGCGGCTAGTTTCGAGCGTATAAAATTAACATTTCACATAGAGCAAAGGTATTGATATTAATAACGTAATATTTAATGTTTATTCATTTACTTTTTCGAATGTTTAAAGGCACTTGCGTATTATACTAACATTTTGTGGAATTCGCATGAAATTTGGACGTTCATTAGTGGAGCTTAAACTTTTCCCTAATGATTTCTACAATTAGGGCATAATTACGTCGAAAAAGTACCCAAGTGTTCGACAGTTGCGCCTGAAAAAACAAGCCGCAGCCGGTGATTTTTTTTATTCGGGTTTATGCCAAAGGCGGCAGCAAAGCCAGACGATTATAGAGAAGCCGAAAAGAAATATTGAAACGCGGCCGGTAAAGAGAAACGAGAAAAAGGGGCTATATCGAGGAGAGCGAGAGAGCGAAAGAAAAAAGCATCAGAAGGATATAATCTCTGTGTGTATAGAGATCTCGCTGGCGAGATCGCCGACAATAAGCGCGGACGTAGAGGAATTGAAGGTATACAAGCTCGCGTTCGAAGTTGTCAAGAGAGATAGGAGAGAGAGAGGAGATAGAGGAGAAGAGAGGAGGAAGAGAGGAAGAGAGAAAGCTTCGGCAGAGAGAAGCTCCTAACGAGGGATTCTCGGATTATCGCGTGTCTGTTTGCATTATTGTTCGTCGTCGCCCTGTCCTTCCTTTCTCGGTCTCTCCCTCTCTGGCCGCCTCTCAGCACCCTGTAGTGAGAGAAACGGAAGAGACCTTTCGACGGTCGCGGATCTTCAGCCGACTACGATATCCCTGCGCTGCTGCTACTGCTACTACTGCTACTACTGCTGCCTCTTCTCTCTCTCGCTCCTCCACTTACACTGTTTTCCTCTGTCTCTGTCACGCTTGGCTCGCCGTTGTCATTAATTTTAATGCGGCGAAACGATGCGCCCCGTTTGCTACAATTTACGGGCTTACTTGCCCTCGAAGCTCCTCCTGAGCGCGGGCGAGAGAGAGAGAGAGAGAGAGAAAGAAGCACTGGAGACCGATTAATTTTTCAGAGCGTTGCTGAGCGACAGCTTCTGAATAGCCATGACTTCTAACCAAACAGATATTTTATTCATTCCGCCTCGTATATAAAACGATCCTTTTGCATTTTTATGCCCATTCGTATACCCTTGTTACTTCCTTCCTTCTTTCCTTCTTCCCTTTTTTCCTTCCTCTCTCCTTTTGACAATCACGCGCACCGAAAATGAGTGTCAGCGCCGATCAGTATGCGGAGAAGATGGCTGAGGAGAGAGAGAGAGAGAGAGAAAGAACTCGAAGCTGTACAGGGGTTTTAAAATTTCCCAAGGGAGGAGGAGAGTCGAAAAAATGGACAAGGACCTTCCGCCGGGAATAGAGAGTGTAGTAACAAGAGCTGTTTCAGTGGAAGGTCGAGTTGGGAAAGTTTAGTCGATCGACGGAGCCTTTTTTTCCGGGTGCGTGAGTCGCGCGCGCGCGGCTTGAAAGCCAAATTAGATGTTTCTTCGTTATACGATTGCGCGCTAATTTTGACTCGAAGATACGGTTGTGAGATTTGGAATTCAGATTGGCTTTCATTAAAGACGCTTATGCAATCTTTTAATTGTTTCACTATTTATGAGCGCGTTCCACGATGGATATACTTTGGAATTCATAAGCTGAAAGAAGGCGAGTTAAGAATAGCTTCGACGATAGTTGAGCAAGCAGCCATCAATAATTGTAGGCGACATTTAAACATAATATCTGAAAAATCATTTCACGAACCAAAATTAGCTTTCATTTAAAAAAATGTATTTAACAAGCAAAGACAATTCAAATTTCCTTATATCATTACATATATATATATACAGTACAAAAATTGAATGATCCGAGAGGTAACCGAAGTGCCTGTTAACATTAGAACAGCGATACTGGGTTACGGTAACTCACAGGCGCGGTTGACAAAGCCGCACTATTTCCATAGGACGCGCGAGGATGGAGGAGGAGGAGGAGTGTCCGATCGAGGAGGGCAGGATTTGGCGGATTCCTCGCGTAGAAAGTCCCGGCCATAGCAGCAGCAGCAGCAGTAGCCTCTCACTGCCTCCCGAACAGCCGATTAGGAACGTAACAAACTGCCGCGTCTGGGTCAGCGGTAATCTAGTGATAGTGTTTCTGCCGCTGCAGAACCTTTACTCCCCCCCCCCCCGTCCACCCTCCCGTCATCCTCCCCCTTACCGAACCCTCGCGTGCGCGCACCGACTTTACTATATATATATAACGCTCTCAGAAAATCCAAGTATATAGTATACGTATATAATACTGTTTCGGCTGTTGATGCAGCGCCATGTTTATGATTTTGCGGTGCGGGAGAGAGAGAGAAAGCTTAACGCGAGAACATTCATAACTTTCTTAAAGAGAGTTGCTTTACAGCTGCGGTTGGGCTTGTAATATTTCAAGACGCACTGCCCTCCCTCTCTTTCTTTCTTTCTCTCTCTCTCTCACGATCCTTTGTTCGCGACGCAACTTTTATCGCGTTACTTGAAGTATTACTCTTAATAAAGCTATTGTTGCGGACTCTGGCATGTATACACGGAACATCGTGTAAGCGGTATATAAAGTTACAAAGTTTCAATTAAGAATGGATGATTTATAACAATAAGATACAAAAGATGAGATTTTACAATTTTCCGCAAGGTATTGGGGATCGCCAGCCCTGTGTTCAGCCGCGCCCAACATATATGAAATTTTCATTTCCTCGATCTTCAAATATGCTTCAGGGGGATAGTGCACATTAATTACGTCTTACATCTCGCGGGCGCTAACGCGCTTACAATGAGCAGAAATCTCGCTTCTCAATAAATACGGCATCTGCAACCTGATCCATCAAATAAAGAGAGCTAAACTCGCGCAATCCCCGACAAGCGGTGGCGGCGGCAGTAGCAGCAATAGTGCTTTCTCCGCACGGCGATAAATAATCGATGAGTCTCTCTCTCTCTCTCTCTCTCTCTCTCTCTCTCTCTCTCTCTCTCAGTATCCCAGCTCGCTGCTCTTAACTCTTATTTACACTAATACATAAATCATCGGGGCTCAACAATAGCCTCGACCCGTCACAATCGCACACACACCGTATATCCTCCTTTTCTACCCGTACCTATACACACACACGTACCGCGGCTCTATAATACACACAATGAAAAACTCCTTCATCCCGCTCTCTCTCTCTCTCTCAAGAATTGCGGTGCAACAACTTTTAATTCGCAAAAAGGGACCGCCACTCATTCTCTCTCCCTCTCTGTCGCTCTGGTACGGCGAGTATCCCACAGTGCATAAAGTGGCCCTTACATCTAGAAGCGCGCCGGTCATGCGCGCGCACATACACTTACATACACACACACACACAGAAACACCGACACAGACACGTACAGAGAGCGAAAGAGAGACGTCGGCTGCGCAACCACAATACATAAATAGGTGTAGGGTCCGGGCTAACAGAGAGCGAGTGTACGGTCACGTGCGTCCAACTCGGCGACGACGAGCGTCTGTATGTGTGTGTGTGGGTGTGCGGGATTGCACAAGCTCTTCGCGGCGTGTATATGGATGTGTGTACCGAGGCAAGGCGAGTTGCGCGAGTGAGCGAGTTGCCGAGCGACCGGTCGCCTGCTGCACCCGTGATACTCTCTCCCTGCTGTTGCTGCCGCTGCTGCTGCTGCTGCTGCTGCCCGAGGCTCGATACAGCCACTCTCTGCCCTGCACGCGCACACATGCACACTGCAGCGAGGCTACGGCAGTAGTGCCGGGGACCGTCCATAGTCGAGCGAGAGGGAGAGAGCGAGAGAGCCGTCACAGGCCTGCGAGATGGCGGTTATTGAATTATTAATTAAGCCGGTTAATTAACAAACGATAGGCCATAGGCGCGTGCGAGAGGAGGAATTGAGCGGAGAGAGTCGCCAGCTTGCTGCCTCGTATACCCACCCACTGCACGCGCGCGCGCACACACACACACATCGAGACTCGAGCGGAGCCAGTGGCCGGTATACGTATATGTAGATGCAGGGATATATCCGTCATATTGGCAGTGCAGGCCGGCAATTGCACGCTACACACGTTTCGAGCGAAACGAGCGCTTCGGCATGGCCCTGCACACTGCACCGGCCACTGTGGAAACGAGGTCCCCCGATTGAACCGCATTACGAGCTCCTGACCGCCTAGCTGACGAATAACTGCGGGGATCGGCTTTAGGACAGACGAGAGAGACAGAGAACGACATAGAGAGAGAGAGAGAGAGAGAGAGAGACTCGATCCTCAATGCACAACTTCTAATGCGCTGAAATCCCAAAGTTCCGACGCCCCGTACGGTTAATAACCAGTGGACCTGGACCGCCGCGCTCTGCACACGCTGCCAACCCATTATTCCGCTGCGAATCCTATCTAATGGGATACCTCCCGCCTCCACACACACACACACACCCAACTGCCTCCACCGCCCCCCCCCCCCTTTATTTTATAATCGTCCAACCACCCGATTGTACTGCTAAGTTATTGCTCCATTCGCGCGCGTTCGCGGGCCCGTAGCTGTAATAATGTCGCGTTCCTCTCTCTCTCTCTCTCTCTCTCTCTCTTGGTCTTGCTCTATACTACTGGATTCGCTTGCAAGCTATTCTCCGATCTACTGCGTGTGCACGGTCTGTAGGTTTTGAGTGCGGCTACGTGGGCGTCTGCTAAATGTTTGGCTAGCGCTGGGTTTGCCGGGGCGCTTTTTACTCTTCTTGCGGGTAGTTGGGTTTTCCTGATGGGAAACTGCACTTACCGTAGTGCCGCCGCGCGGGAGGAGGATGGGCTTTCCTGGCCAGACTGGATGGCTGATTCTCTAAATGTTTATTTGCTTGCAGCTATTTTTCTTTTCGTTTTAATTGAAAAAGCTTGCCGCCCATTGGGAATTCCGGCTATTGTATACTTTTTATTCCGGCTATTGTATAATTAATAATTGTAATAGTTTTTGCTTTGATCAAATGCTTGATTAAAATCCCTATGTAGAATGCAATTTCGCGTAACTTTTCGCTTAACCTGTACGAATTAATCTTGATATCGCGCGAGCGAGCGTAGAAAAAGAGCCGCGGATTGCAAAGGGCTCGTCACGAAACTCAAAGCGGAAGCTATCATGTACGTGGAAGCAGCCAGTGTACTGCGTAATAATTAATTTTGCTCAACACGGTTCAACTGTTACTTCCAAAGTGAATATTGCATAATAGTGATAATTTCCTACTTATACCTCTATGTATAACAGCATAATATGCTTTAATTTAGTTCGAGGTTTCACGGCCTCAACTATACAGTTCAAGTAGTGAAAACTTCATGTTCAAAGTAAAATTTCCCGCTGCATCTTCGTAGAGAGCGAAAAAAAAAAGGAAAAAGCTTGATCTTTATTCAATGTATACGTGCAGGAGTACTCGCTCAGAAATCCGAAAACCATACGAAACGTGAAACGTGTTAAAACTTTAGCGAATCAATGAAAAACGTCGCTCTCCTCGTTTTTCATAATTCCATTGTCATTTGACAAATATAAAAGAGCCCAGTGCAACGCGTGCGGAGGGAGAGAGAGAGAGAGCAAGAGCAGTCTGTCATTTTTATCAAAAGCTCGCATTATACGCCTGCAGCCGGTGTGCGCGGCTGTGCGGAGAAACGCGATATGCGAGAATTCAAGTTAAGCTCCGCTCGCGAGTTCTCTCTCTCTCTCTCTCTCTCTCTCTCTCTCTCTCTCTCTCTCTCTCCCTGACATTTCGCCGAAATTTACGCAAAGGTGTTTGCCAAAAAAATTTGCATTATACTCGCCCACTGCGGATAACCTTCCTTTCCTCCCGCGCTCACACACGTCAGCTGATTCCGCCAACAAAACCGCTTATACATATTCCCGATATTAAACAATATTGAATGGAGATAAATTTTTCGCGAAACGCGACCAACTAAAAGCTGGTACCCGCGCGCGCGAGTTTGTAGCGTTAATCGAACTATGGTGCATTCGCTTCGTCGTCGCGATTAAGCGCATGAATTATTTAATAAAGCAAAGCGAGTCCTTATATTTGCATGGACGGCGAGGCGGCCGCGGCGGAGGCATAACGCGCTCACTGCTCCTACACATTTACATGAGGAACAGCTCTCGCGGTGAAAATTTTTGCGATATATATATATATATATATATATATACACACACACACACGTGTTCGTGTAGTTTTTGCGTTATGGGTGGAGTAGCGCAGGAGACTTGGGCTCTCTCGCGCAAAAACAAATAATGAATTTCACGGGGGTACCACCGGGCTCCGTTTATATACGCGAGCACGCTGTGCGCAGTAATCAAGTAACTGCATATAATTTCCGAGTGAGCGGAATTACGCTGACCTGAATTCGAGAGGCCGCCTCGGTGAGATATATACATATACGCCGAGTGTGTGTAACCGACTCTCTCTCTCTCTCTCACTCTCTCGCTCTTTCTCACTCCTCGACTCTCCGTTTATATTCGCCATGGCTAGACCCTATACATATAGATACACGCATTATGCAACAGGTTTGTTTGTCCCAAAAACAACACAGTTCTCTCTCTCCCCATCTCTCTCTATCTCTCTCTCTATGTCCCCTCTCTCTCTCTGTCTGTCTCTCTTGCTGCGCTCGCTCAAAACTTTCAATAGGAAAAGTTGCGACCTACACGGTGTATTCGCGGCCGTGTATATACGTGTGTTCGGTAGCTTTATCGGGGAGATAGCCGCCCGGGCCGCTTACAGTCGTTAATGCGTAAGAGAAAAAGTAAAGGAAAATAAAGCAACTGCGTCGCATGCCGGGGAGCCGAGGTACCTACACCCCTATACATATATACAGCGTATACCGTGCGCGCAGTGTCGCGACACTTTGTTGCGCTAGCGAAGCGAGAGAAACGGTCGCCGCGCCGGGAGCTTTTTCCTCTCTCTCCTGTTTCGGGAGTGGGGGGGAAAAGGGGAGAGGAGGAGGCGTAGGAGGGAGGGACACTGACTGCGTATCTGAAAAAAGCCTGTGTTTTTCTACGACATGTACACGCAGAGCCGAAAAGTGGTGTGTGTGTGTGTGTGAGTGTGTTTGTGTGTGGTCTGTTTTCGGCCGTAACAAAGCTGAGTCAAAATGACGTAGTACCCGTCACTCATGTCTTTCCTCGTCGAATTCGTTATTTTTCCGCGAAAAATGCGCCAACTCGGGCGGAAGAGGGCCGCCGGGCGTAGAAAGAGCCTGACTCTTTCTTTATTTCACCGCCGCGCTTTTTCTTTTTTTCTCTCTCTTTCTCTTTCTTTCTCCTTTTTATGGAACAGTTTCGGGATGACGGTAATGACGATGAGATGCGAGCTTTTCGGCGGTATGCTGTTTGTACACTTGGCGGATTCTTTTATCGTCGCCGCGGTGTATACGTATCGTATATACCTACGCTATGTGGAGTTTCTTGTTGATGGGATTTTTATGTCGTGAGATTTAGAATCGAGCGGATTTTTTAGCCTCACGAGTACGCGAAACACTTTCGGTGCAGTGGATAAAAATGAATTTTTATATGCGTGCACATACAAAAATTGTTTTTCGTATTGTTTTTTTTTTTTTATGCACCACCCACATTGTTTAAGATAGAGACATTTGTAAAAAGTTTGGATTAGCATTGCAAATTAAAAAGTGCTGGAGGGCTTCCTTGTGATGATGAAAGTTTTCGACAAGAAAATTGTGCAGGTTTATTTAGGTGTTCAGTTTATTAGTGTGTTCGCTAGTTCATAAGTAAGTATGCTGAGAAAATTACGCAATCTTCTGGCGAAGGGCGCATTAAAGACTAGCTAAATTATTTAATAAAAATGTTCCTAAAGCCCTTCAAGAACAAGAACTTGTTCAAATTTATCTTACATTATTTAAGTTGCTGCAGCTCCATCAAAATAGTTATTGTTTTAAATAATTTTCAAATTTTCCTACCGCCTCGTGATCCATCACTTTTATGGTGATTCACGTCTATTATTGTTTCATTCGAACAGCCAACAAATATTTAAGCTCAATTCTCAACAGTAAAATCTACTGACGCCCATGCAAAACCGTGAGTCAGTTCCCCGCTGCATGAATCATCCACTCGCGCGGCTTCAGAATTTTCTCGCGCGAAACTTTTCTCCTCGGCGACTCGCTACATTCACGTATTCATAACGATTCCGCTCGGAGGCGCGTATAGTTCTCTGCGCGAGATCCGCTACATTACCATATTGTAACATAAAAATAATTACGCACCGGAGGAGTCCATAAAAAAAGAAATTCAGCCCCTCTCGGCGTATTATCACCGTTTCAAAACCTCGTCTCACCATCTCTCCACCACCCCCAAAAATGCCCATAAACTCAATGCACTCCTATATATGTATCTATACATAAGCCTCTCCCTGTCTCTCTCTCTCTCTCCCACTCACTTCACCCTCGTAAAAAACTTGGAATTATCCCGGCACTTCTCCCTATAAGCACCGAGATAAAAAGAAAAGGAGGAGCGAGAATCCGAGGAAAAAAAAGGAAGAGAAGAATGATGGAGGAGTCGAAACACTGACGAAAGTGGGTCGTTGTCGGCTATTCAAAGTATTTTCAATATGTCACAGTTATTAATGTAGATCGTGTGCATCTTTGCAGAAAATGTATCTCAGCTCTCGGAGAATAGCTGTATTATTTCTCTGCGTTATTATCATTCCGCGAATCGCCTATGACAATAGGAACTTAAGCAATATCTAGCCTCCAAAGATGATAGTATGTATATATCCATTCCCATTCGAGGAATTCACTTTTTAATTGCAGAATTCTCGTTAGTCGAAATGGTTCTCAGGTCAAAATTCCGCACATCAGTCGCTCTGTAGCGCGTCGAGGGATTAACAAAAAAAAAAAAGCGAGCTTCTACCTAATGAACACATAATTTTCATATACAGTATCAGAAGAACCCTTGCTCTCGAGATAAGAAGCAGAAGCAGCTGAGAGGTGGAAAAGAGGGAGCTGGATAAAAAAAAGAGGAGCCGTGCAGCCGAGAGAGAGAGAGAGGGAGAAGCGAAGGACTAAATCAGCGGCATACATGTATAATATCCGGGCGTAGGATGTATTCAATTGCCGGGGAAGGAAAATTTAAGCGCATAAGCAGGTCTCTCGCGCGCGCGCTGAAAGGGCTGATAGCTGGGCTGGGAGCTCTATATAACGCGGCGGCGCGCGCTGAAAAGAGCCTCGACCGGTAAGAGAGCGAGAGAGAGAGAGAGAGAGAGAGAGAGAGAGAGAGAGAAATACGATCTCGGGAGCGCCAGTCCATTAGTGGCCTCGTGCACCGCTCGCAGCTCCTGCGCGCTCCTCTTGCTCTCTTCTTCTCTCTCCTTCGCTCTCTCGCTCTCCCTCTCTCTCACTCTTTCTCTCTCGCTAGTACAGGACTTTTCAGTTTACGCGTACATCAAGGGAGGAAACGAGCGCGATGGGGTGCTATGCCACTAGCTACGTGCTTCGGTGTGCAAGACAGAAACAGGAGAGAAAGAGGGAGGTAGGGAAGGAGGAAAAGCTGGGAGAGAGACGCACAGAGAGAGAGAGAGAGAGAGAGAGAGAGAGAGAAAGCGCGCAGAAGGATGAGCGGAAGGAAGGGAGGATAAATCGATAAGGACAAAGCAAGATAAAGTGAATGAGGAATTGGGAGATGCGAGAAGAAGGAGACCAAGGATAATACGAGGTAAGGAGGAGGAGAGAGAGAGGGAAAAAGAGTCGTGACAGGGAGTCTGCCCGTGGGTGTGCATGTGTGCGTGGGCGGGTGGGTATGTTTTTTTGCGCCGGAGAGAACAGGGAAGAGGAGTCTGAAGTTTCGGGTCGGGATTGCGCTGACTTCTCTCGAGAGTTATGTCGGCTGGAGCTGTGATTTTGCATGTAGCGCCATCAGCTTTTTTGTGCACCTTGCACTGCTTATAAAGTATTTTTCATGTCATACTTTCGGATACTTTTTCCTGCAGCTGGGAGAAGAAAATTTATGGAGCTATTATGAAATTTTTACATTTTTATCTCGGAATTATTTTCAATTGTTCCTTTAATGTTTGCAGTCGGTGCGCATAGTCGTTTTATTGCTGTGTAATTGATTGAGAAACGTCGAGGCAAATAAACTGGAACGGTGCTGAATTATTGGTAAAGGTCAATGCACAGGGGAATGGTTACTGCTCTCGCATTAAAACGTCTGACTTTTATAACTTTAGGTATTCGCGCATAAGGCGTAAAAAAGCATGAATTTAAAAAAGCGTTGACCTCCTTATCTGTGAGAAAAATGATAAAAGTAGATACTAAAATTCCTTAAATTAGGCCTTTACTATTAATAAACGTACCTCATACTAAGCAATGGCACCGATAAACTTATATCAAGCCTATTAAAAATACTTCTTTTATTACAAACATTTCCCCATCTTCTTGCAATTTATCTTTTTATTTATTATCTTCCAATAAATCTATCGCTTACACTTCCGTCGGATGCAAAATAATATCTTATAGCTCGTATTTATTTTCTTGATTAAATAAATTCTATCAAAATAACTCTTTTCCTCGATAATTAAATGATCACCTTTAAATATTTTACCATTATTTCTAATGAAGTATTTCTTTTTTAATCAAAAAGCTTTTATTTCTAATTTTACTGTAAGTAAAACCAAAATTAATTGAATTTACGAGGAAAGTCTAAATTGGCTCACCTAAAAGCTAATGTTCAAAGAACCTTTTATACCGCAATTAAAATAGGTTTAAGATAGATATAGATGTATACTAAAGTCTGCATTTATTAAAACCGTTTCAAGTTTTAAATAATTATATTCAAAATGCTTGAAGCCGAAATACCAAATTGAGAAATTTGAATAAACAAAAAGTTAAGGAACGAAGTATACTTAACATAATAGCCTATATTTTAGATCTAATTACCTATTTTTATCTAATAAGTCATTACAAATTGAGCTTAATATGCAAAAAAAACTATTATGGAAGTCACGCACTCAAGCAAACTTTTAACTAGCTGCGCTTTTTAATGTAGTTAATTAATATCAGCGCGGTTACAGTTGTATTTGTCCGGTCAGAGGAAGGAATAAATAAAAAGAAATTATTTATATAGGACTGAAGAGGCACGATAAAATGTACCATGCCAAAATGTGAAATAACATTGGCGAAATCAATTTCGATTAAATATACAGGCATTTCGTGTGTACATTTAAAACTATTGTATTTTCTTGCCCGCGATATCAAAAGGGTCGTCGTAGCAGCTGCATATTGCCCAAACCGCCGGCCGAGTTTTGTCAAACGAGAATCAGTTAATCAACTCGTTCATTTCGAATGAAACAATAAAGCGAATTATACTTGCCTGCGTGTTTGTGAATCATTGCGAATTTAAATTCGTCATTTTTTACGCATTATTAAATTCCTTTTATATGAAATCGAAAAAAAAAGCACAAAGCCCGCCGATAAGAATTCGATATAAATAATTAGGACATTTTTTCTCAAACGCTGGGAAATAGCAAGCGTGTCTTCATTACAGTATTCATAAAGAGTATAGCTTTAAAGCGCGCGTATCGTTTTAAATTTAATTTTATTTATTCATTCAGTTCATTATGCAACATGCAAATTTTCGTGCCCCCCCCCCCCTCTCTCTCTCACTCACTCTCTCTCTCTCTCTGGTATAATAACTATCAATAAAATTTCAGAATTTAAAGCTATTAATACTTTAATTGCTCTCTTGAAAGGAAACTTGTTTCTTTTTTCATAAGATTATACAGAGAATGAGTTTTCTCCTCATGCATAATTAAAGTAATTTCTGCAAACTTAGCAAAATAAGCTAGTGTGATGAATTTGGAAAGAGAAAGATTAAGCGAATTCGTGATAAAGAAAATTTCATTACAATTCATTTCGACTATCTTCTTAATATTAATGAGTATTCCTTTGAATTTAAGCAAAAAAAAAAAAAAAGAAAAAAAGAAACATAAAGTCTTTATCACACTGAGGGTAGAAGCATCTTAAAAATGAATGTATATATTCAATAAGGGTAGTTATAGCCTCAAATATATTTTATCATCCTAACAGATTGCAAGTCAACGCTGCCTCATTTGAAATTTAAGAGTTGCGGTCTTTTCCATTCCATTTTCCATCCATTCAATAACTGCCGATTCCGCATTAATCCTCAAAATCTCTCTAGGGGCAAGCCGAAATAAATCTCGCGCAAAAATCTCTCTCCCTCTTCTTCTGCCAACTAAACGAGCGCGCACACACAAGAATCATCGTCCGAAATTCGGTGCTCGCCTCTCTACTTCGCTTTCCCATACACGAATCTACACACACTCCAATCTTCTAAATTAAGTCTCTCTCGCTCCACAATCGGTATGACGCACGTATACACGATTCAACACGGAAATAAGAGGAAAAAAATGAAAGGAACGTACGAGTATTAACGAAATCCACCGAGAGAGAATGAAAGAAAGCAAGCCGGTATCGAAGTATATAATAGTCGAGCCCCTGGCGGTAAGGTGAGACCCCGTAAAAGTTAGTCATCCTCTCTCTTTCGCTCTCTCTCTCTCTCTCTCTCTCTGCCACGCGCATATTGCTCGAATTAATTGGTTTATGGTCAGTCGGTCGAGGGTGAGAGGTGAGGAAGACCGAGCGGCCAAGTCCGGCGCCTGCACGTGTGTGTATATTAAGCCATTGACGGCACACGTATATAGCGAGACGAGGGAGGGAAGAGGATGGGGGAGGGGAGGCTGTGCACAAGTCGTAGAAAAATTGGTGGGGCCCGACTGGTCTTACTCACTACGTACACACACACATTCGTATACGCGCGGAAAGCGTGTTTGCACGGGATGTAGGAAAACGGTAAACGGGAAACCTGCCTCGCCCTGTGTTTGGCCACGACGGACTTTGTTGGTACTTTGGATTTTGTACTTAATTGATAGAATGAAAGCCCCTAGTTTTACGCGATAGCGACTAGTCGACACGACTTAATTACTTTCAGCGATAATGAGAATCCCTGGTCCTTGATTGAATCTTTATTTTAAATTATTTTTCAATTTATTTAACAATTAACATTTTTACAATCGATTGGATATTCATCGATGCTTCGTCGAGATTATATCCTTTAACTTATTGTTAAATTATTTTTACAAAATAGCAAGAGCCAATTTCGTTATGGAATTTACAAGATTCTGAGTTGAATCGAAATCACTGTGAGAGTTTGATCAAACAATTTTTGCAGGAATATTTCTAATGGTCCGTTGAGGGTCCCATAAATAATTGAGTATACTCGGGAATAAGTGGACTTGAAGCGAAGAAGAATGTAATTTTAATTTAAATGCCTTTTTCTTCACTCGAAAAAACCCTCGCACAAATCGCCGCCGCCTCCACCCTATCCGCTGCAGGAAATCCTGGTGGATCCGTTAATTTCTCAGATTTTCACTTACGAGTGCTGAGTCTTAAATATTCGGTGAATGGGGGCGGTGGAGGGGCAGAGGGAATAGCTGCCTGGAATGAAAAAAGGCAAACTAATCGATTTTTCGAAACGCGCGTATTTCAAGCACGGCCTGTTGGCCTAGCGCTTAATTAAGTTCGCCTTAATCCAGAAAGGAGGATAAGTCCAACACAGGAAGTGCGTGGAAGTTGTTCGCCCTCTCCCTCTCGCTCTCTCTCTCTCTCTCTCTCTCTCTCACTCTCTCCTAAATTATTAGAAAAACAAAGCCGCGGTCTTAGCTGGCGTGCGGAAAATTTAAATTGGAAATGATCTCGGCAGGGTGTACGTGTATATATACACATTTCATACAGATCCAGGAGACTACTTTTTAAATAGATCGATTATCTTGCTGCAGACGGACTTTGGCAAAAATAAAAATGATAAAATTTGCAATTATGCGCAACCGAACGATAGGTACTCGCTGTCTATTGGTTTTAGAGTTCAAAAGTAACTCGAGGAAAATTCTCGTAGCAGCAGCAGTAGCAGCAGTAGTAGCGCGGCAGTAACGGCAGAGTATAGCGGCAGCAGCGAAGCGCAATCAAGAGTTAATTAACCCTCCTATAGTTTGAAAAAGGAAACCCCTTGAAAAACCTCACCTACATATAAAACTCGATCTCGGCAAACAGTGTTTACACACATATATCGGAGCCGATATTGACCCAGCATCGCCGTGGTCGTTATACCTTTCGTCTTCCCCCTTCCCGCCCCCGCCCGCCCACCCA
>UELV01083120.1:0-16968 GCA_900490015.1 Megastigmus stigmatizans | reverse complement strand
TGTGTGTGTGTGTGTGTGTGTGTACGCATCGGCCATATAATCCTGTATATATACATGTAGAATCTGGAGTTCCGAGGAGAGCCACTTTCTCGGGGCGCACGCTTGCGGACTAAATTCAGCAGCAGATTATTCCTTCGGCAAGTTTACTTTAATCTGTTAAACTCAATCGCCTATGAGCACTAAACAATCCTAATTAAGATTCGAGGGAGAGAAACTTGCGGGGGAGGGGGGAGGGGGGATGAGGGACGAGGTGCACCGAGTTAGCTAATTAAATAAGGTGACTCACCGTTATCTGTCGGAGTTTCCGCTGTCTCGTACAGTCCGTCTGAAATGCAAACAAATTAAATTAACACGTAATATAGTGTGTTCCGCTGCTGCTGCACTGCCAGCATTGCAATTCCGCGTGTGTGTATGTGTGCGCGGGGTAAACTCCAGCGGAATTCAAATTAACATTACGGAATATTGTATATTCCCTCTCTCGCTCTCTCATCTCTTTTGTTGGCCGTTACATCGGTAAAAAGTTGAACGGATTTCATTTCGCGAAAAGTACACGGGCGCGACGATATCGCGAATCAGTGATTACGCGGAGCAATATAAACTTTTTAATGAATCACTGCGGGGTCGATGAGTTGCTGTATTTTTTCTCTTCTTTTTTTTTTATATCGCGAACTACGCGAGGCAAAATTAATACCATATTGTTGTTAACTAGTCAAATGGGTATTCGGTTTGAAAACTTTTCCATTTAATTGCTGTCTGGGTGGATGGCTATATTTGTTCTCTGCATATGCCATTGCCGACTTCTCTCGCTTTTGAGCTTTTGATGAAAAGACTAAATTATGTACACACGATTAACTAATCAAATGCAAAACACGACTGATGGACTACCTATAGCCGCGGGCGTTTTGACAGGCGTTTGTCTGTAAAATTGAAGCCTCTATCTCCAAAAATTGCGGCTTTTTAAAGCTCATAAATGCGTCTTAATTTGAAGGCTTTCACAGTTAACTAACAGTAAATTTAACGGACTGTGTATTCCTTGGAAACGTGTGTCAAGCCTTTAGAAGTGTATTTTTGTTTGGGCAACAGCAGCGATAATTACATTTGTAATATTGGTATGACAATTGGCATGGATATATAACATCTGTGAATATTACTAAAGTATAATCACATATATTAAAATTTTGAAAATAACTTTTTGAAGATTATTATTTGCTACGAATAAATAGCTAAATAACGTGTACGAAAAATATACTTTTATTTTGCTTCACGAAAAGTTATTAGATTTTTGAACTTTCAAAGCGACTTCTTTCAAAGTCAGAATATTGGCATACGTTACCTAACGTATTACAAGCTTTCGAAAAAACGGTAAAAGCTACACCTTTTTTAAAAGTATTCGCACTGTGGATGATTGACGCCTAAGCAAATAATAAATAAAAAATATTATTTCTTAAAATAAATTCATTTTTAATTTGATGGGATGATGCATAGTAAATAGATTTAATAACTATTAATTTATTTATATAAATTTTTAATAATATGTGAGAAATATTTTCAGTTTTTGTCAAAGAAAAGCCTGGCTGGAACTTCCTGATGATCAACCTACGAGTCCGTGCCGGGGCGAAATGCACTATATATTTTATACTTTTCAAACATTATTTATACCGACTTTCAAAGTTTCCGTCAATGGTTGTCGAGTTCTCTTCCCAGTACTATCGTTATAGGCATTAGGCAACAAACTAATTACCACCCTATCATTGCGAGAATCTGAAGAGATAGACCAAATTTTTGACTTACGTATATCAAAATTATTAACTTGTAAGTCGATCGTTAAAAATTTTCACGCGAACGTGTTGCTTTATATATAATCATTTTTTAATCCAATGGGCATAAAAAAAAATACTTTTAAATATTTTTGGTGCAATTTATTTTACACTGTACCAAAACCTTCCTTTGTGAGGGAACAAAATTGCTTTGTTTCGCTTTCGGACGAGTATACCCATAGTATATCTAAAGCATAAATAACGATACTTTTATAGGTATACCCGTTGGACTTTTATTTTTCCAGTACATTAAATCTCACGTCAAAACTATCGACGAAGCGCATAGTGAACGCGAAAGGAAAATAAAGCGCTGGGAAAGCAATCATCATGAAATCGCTGGCCAGGAAATCGCTAATCGAAGAGAGAGAGAGAGAGAGAGAGAGAGAGAGAGAGGCGGAAAAACTCACGAGAGGGGAACAACGGGATATAACCTATAATTCGTTTGACCGTGGATGTAATGGGACACCGGGAAAAGGGCGAAAAATATAATGTGGAGAGAACTGCGGGATGAGAGTAAAAAAGAGGCGCAAAGTGAATCTAGACTCTAGGCTTTTGAAGGATGAGGTAGAGAGGTTCATTCAGCTTGAAGCGGGCGTGCGGTTTTTCCGATTCCGCCGCTCTTAATCTCTCTTCTTGCTGCCCGATATGTATCATCGTCCTCCGCGCCTGGAGAATAATTGATAATATAGGAAAGCACGACGGCGCAGGGGAGCTTGAAAGAAGTCGGTCTATTGAAAAATTGAGCTGAGCGAGAATTGATATACTGGGTAGTCGAAAATATAGCGAGTCGGAGTATGAAAACGAAAGCCTCGCTGTGTGTTTTTTTTTTTTTTTTAATGGAAAGTAAATCCTGAACTCTCGACTGTTGTTTAACGGAACTGTATAAAACCAATAATATAGTTGGTCCACTTTATTTCGATTTATTTCGATGTAAAATTTAACGAATAAAATAAAATTGTTGATTATTATAAAAGCAATATAAGTTTGTATCCGTGAATTAGTTATCGTGCCCGCAAATCTAAAAGTCGTTGAGAACTGCTGTTGCTGTGAAGTTTCTTATGACGAATTCCCTCGTTTTCAATAAGTTTCTCCATTTAATCAATAAAGTCCAACTTTGGCGAACGTTATTTAAAATTCAGCTCTAATTGTACTTTTGTGCTAATCGCAATAATCCGGTGGAGTAAACTCGCTCGGGCATCTGTGTAATCTCGGATATAACCTAAGCGCATTCACGCAGGTGAGAAAAACTTTTTAGATGTCTTCGTATAAAAAGTTCGAAGGTGGTGCGATATACCGTAGTCCTGTCGTGCACACCAGTATTAACAAAAGTTCTTTATTAACTAATTTTCCGTTGCGCGCGGGTAGAATTTCAATTTGTCGAAGAATTTTGTATTCTCCACGCCATAACTATTTTCCGTATAAAAAATAAATACAAACTCGGCGGTAAGAATCCAAACTACGAGGCTTTAACCACGGCACAGAGGAGCGGCAGTTCTATTCCCAAAGTAAATAATATAATTTGGTCCGCGGTGTATGAAAATTAGGAAAATTCCAACTAAGTCAATAGAGTCGAGATATTGTCAAAGAAGCGGGAGAACGTATACTCGCCGCTTAAACGGATATATAATATATACTATGCAAATTTACCTACGGAGACTGGATTCACTTACATTACCCTTTGGCTCACTAAAGTCTACACGAAACCTTGCATACACACAGGATTCCACACAGGGGATGTTCCACTTTCAACAAGACAGCCTCACCTCTAACTTCATAAAGTGAGCAGTTCTTTGCTAAACGTCTCCAAAAATACAGATATACCTAATTCACCAACGCGACGACACGATACGGTGAAAAACTTGAGTTTTATCCACCGGTACTCACCACCCAGTACAATATCACAGCGGCAGCAGAAGCAGTAGCTCCTTCGGGAAAACCAGTAAGCACTGGTATAGCTTACGAGGGAGAGTTTCCCTAGGCGAAAGAGCCGTTCGAGCTATTATTAACGAAGCTCCGCAAGATGCAACCCCTTCGCTACTCTCGTATACACACACAGCCACACAGGTGCGCACGAAAAACGAGTGGAAAGGCCGATGGGGAAGACTCGGATGAAACTTATCGTCCCATAAGGATCGATATGATGTTGATGTATACAGGGAGGCAGAGAGAGAGAGAGAGAGAGAGTCTCTGACGCAAGAGCCGCGTAATGAAGCAGCAGGCTGGCATTGCTCATCGATCTGTGCCTAAATGCGGTACCGGAGGCTCTGAGACACACTCACAGCAGCGTTACATCGTTCCAGCACTTCCCTTTCCCCACCTCCATCCGCCGCCCTCTCCTAGCACTCCCCATCCTATGTTATACACTCTCAAAGCAGTACTAGTTATATATCCCAAGCAGCATCAAAGGAATTTTCAATTCCTCTCCATATTAAGGAGCCTTTGTCCAAATTCATTTAGAGGTGAGACGAACTGTGCTCGAGTCTGATCCTCTACCTTCCCCCCCTCTCCCCTCCGAGCTCCTATATATGGTAGTCACGTGGCACTTGTACACATAACTATGCATATATATATATATACAATTATGAGACTGATCTGCAAGAAGCGTGGGCCGGGCTTTGGCGAGATATCCGTATATATATATAGTGATACCGGCTTTTCTCTCAACCTCTCGAGAGACAAATCAAAATCACCCGGTGATAGAGGGGGAGAGTTTCGCTCGTGGCCCCGTATATATAGCGATAGATAGGTTATAGAGGAACGCTGTACAGGTCCAATGTTGAGCCAGCACTTCCCATATTCGCGCCCGTTGCGTTGTGTATAGGGTAGATTGGAACTCGTACACACACACACACACAAACTTACACACACCAGCTACAGATATATAGATATAGATATACATGAATGGATATACGCGAAGCTATGCCCTTACGGAGGGAGTGAGAGAGGAGAGAGAAAAAAAAGTCGATTGGATCGGAGACGTGATCGGGCTGCGTATATAGATGGAATGACTCGGCTGAATGGGTATATATGTGTGGTTGTATATCTACGTGTAACTATATATGTATGTGTGTGTGTGTGTGTGTGTGTTTCCTGGCAAGCTACTGTAGCACGTTTTTCACGCGCGCAACGTCGAGAATCTAAGAGGGATGGCTCTGGGCCCTCGTCTATACTCCACTTTTTTTTGTTGTGCCCTTTTCCTCCCGCTTTCGCTTTCACACTCTCGATCTCCGATATCTAATTATTTGCCAATGTCGTACGCCCAGAAATTATCTGGCTATTTTTTTTTCTTGCTCTTCTGCAGGGTTCCGGTGTGAATGATGAACGGCGCGAGGGAGGGAGGAACGTGAAGGATTTTCTCATGGCTGCACACCGCTAAGCTTTGGCTTTATTTCGTTATGATTTGTGGGGCGTGTTTAAAATAAGGGATTTACGAAAAAACATTTATATCTTGTAAACACTTGGGGATGAAAAGTCTGCGGAAATACAATTGATATTCGAAATTTAATTTATTGATGCGAGCTCTGTGCTCTTTATTTTAAGATATAAATTATTGGAGCAATGAGAAGAGTGAGGTTAGTGCTGAGAGGTGCAAAATTAAAATTCCCGCGCTGTAATGGATTAAAAATAATCTACAACGGAGCGCTCGGATTTGTCTTAATATATTTTAGGCATGTTTTAAAGAATTTTATTATAAGTTGTCGCTGTAATATATTCAGCGAAAATAATAAATACAACTAATATGATTCTTTATTAGAAAAAGGGGTAAGGATTTTAATCAAAATATATATATATAGTGGCTATGATCGTTTTGCATTAATATTCTTTGCGCTAAACTAACACATATTTCATACGCCAAATATTATCAGGTTGTTCATCAAATTGAGATTTATGCTTTATTCTAGAAAAGGTTCAGTGTTTCATCGATTCTATGTTGTATGATATTATTTTACTATGACTTATTCGATGTATGTGCGTTTATTTATTGTTAAATAATTCAAAGATATTTTGAAATTTACGATTTTCGGGTAGAGATGCACAGTATGTAAATATATCATGCATGCATTATTCTCTAATGACTATAGGATATATAAGCTTGATTTCAAAAACAAATATCGCAAGGTAATAATTGATATAATTTCCTAATTATAGAATTTGCATATTCCTTAAATTGATCACTTGAATTAAAATTAGTTAAATCAATATTAAATTTATTACATTCTCATCTTAGCCTTTATTTTTAAATATCGCACTATTAAATGTACTTCTTGAGCTACATACAACCTCCTGTAGAGTATTTAATTTATATTCAGGTTTCTTATTGAGGCTGATATATTTTCTGATTCAACACTCGAATCTGCAGTGCCTAAATTTATCAAGAATAAAAAGTACATCGATATAATGCGTAGAACCGTTAACATCTCATCACCTTTTGTGCTCGTAATTTTTTTCCTTGCGCTACACGTCACACGAGTAATGAATAAAACGCGAGAATAATATAAAAATACATCTGTCGAGACAGATACAATTTTTCACCTCCGAAGTCAAAAACATGTACATATAATCAAATATGCAAATCATTCCAAGAATAAAAATCCACAGTACATCATCAATAATTCGACGAGCCATTGGCCTTCGAAAACTTTTCCATATTCCCGCGCAGACTCGAACAAAAAAAAATAGTGCAATCCATCCATCGTTGAGAGAGAAAGAGAGAGAGAGAATCATCGAGCAACCTCAATATCCCTCAACTCTACCCCTCGCAAATCGACGCCGTACATAATTTCCCACCCATCATCGACTTATAAGCGTCCCAAAATAGTTCTATCGAATCGATTTACGTCTCGATAATCGCCTTTAACTTTCCCATTCGACTCACAACAATCGCCCGCATACATACACACACACATACGCGAGTATAACATATGTGTAGAATGTTTCATGGCAGTTCTCCTGCTTTCTATTCAAATACGCGGAACGATTTGCATTAAGTCGAAGGGTCGATATTTCTAGCTGAGTAGAACGTTCTGCATGGGTTATAAATAACATTGTACAGCCGGGTAAAAAGAAATTCAGATCTTATCTTTGGAATTAAAAAAAAGAAATAATAATGAAATAAAGTGAATTACAAGGAAATCGATATGATAGCGTCGTTTGCAAGCTTTGACCGTCTGACTCACATATATCAATTTGCGTTTCTGGGCAAAACGCTGGAGTTACAAGCTCGCAAGCTCACAAGCTCTCCCTGCGTGACGCGCGTGCAAGAGAAATGGGGGGAGAGCGTCGTGAAAGATCCTATCAGGACGCGCGCGACTGCATGCAAAGAAGAGAAAGCCGAGGGAGTTGTGTGTGTGTGTATATATGTGCCACAACCCTTCGCCTGAGCAACGACACGTGAAAAGCGAGATACAGGAATAGATCAGTGAAACAGCGCTAAAAACCAGCTACTTTTTGATAAAAAGATCGCAGTATCGTAGTAAATTATCATTTCGGCTCTATAACCAATGATCAAAATTTATTAAAGATATGTTTATCAAAACTGTAGATAATGTAAAAAGATACTCAAGGACGTACATGTAACGCATTTATTCAATCTCTATATTCATTTTAGTTTATTGTATATTGTTGTAAAATACTAAATAATATTGGCTTCGTTCGCATATCAAATACACGCTATATTGAAAGATAGCAATAACATTGTACCATTGGAAATTGTATATTTGCATTGTGTATATAAAGGTTATTTTACTACAAGTCACAGGCTATTTTATTACAAGGCTTCATACGCATCGTCACTTGCATCAAATATGCGCTAAGGAAAAATAACTGGCTTAAGAGAGCAAGGAGAGCATCTTACACACCCGTGCGCGCATATACGAGAGTCGCGAAAATGTATAGAGTGCTCATACGCGTATATACATGTATATACACATAAAGGGGGAGAGGGAGAAAAGTGAGATGTTATGTACAGAGGACGAGGGAAGTTAATTGGGTCACAGCAGCTCTAAGTATATAACCTGCATTGAAATGAACCAGTAGTCCCCCCCCCATCTTGTATACGCAAGTGTGTATCTGCGTGCAACCCTTAAGTGCATATATATATATATATAGACTTGGATTATTCCACATCGAATGAAAAGGTAGTAAAAAAAAAAACAAATTTCGAATCGCCGTATAGCTTCGGTCCAAGTTATCCTTATTGCAAATCCCGGGCTAAAAACTTTACTGATTTTTCGTTAAACTTTTTAGCTCCCCATAAGGTGGTAAACCGCGTAACCACTTCCCCATTTCGAGATGCCCACTACACTCTTTTTTTTTAATTTAAGTTTTTTAATTAAATAACGAAGGGCGACAAAATAAGAACTTTATTCTCGCGCCGATCGTCTTGGACCTTAGAAACGAATTTCTTTTATTTCGTTGTGACAAAACGAGAGGAAATTCGAATGCGAGACCATATATGCGAATGGAGAAAATCCTTCAGATTCAATTTTATTTCGGGCATTCGAGATATATCCGCTGCAACGCGAGGGATGGAACTTTTAATATTTCTTTCTCTCTTTTTTTCCCCTGACTCGATAAGAATATTTCCCCCCGCGATATTTCGCCAAGTTTACCTCGGCTAAAACAGCCAACTATTCCTTATAAGCAGCAGCAGCAGCGACGGAACTTGAAACTTTTCACCTGTTCGCCTGTGCACGCAATAACCCCTTACATACACACGCATACACACGTACACACATGTAGCTATATTCCCTGCCTCGCACGTTTTACATCCACACGTCGCGAGACTTACAGTGAGAAAGAAAGTGTGCGAGAGAGAGAGAGAGAGAGAGAGAGGAGAGGGAGAGAGAGATTCGATCAGTCTCGCAGCTATTCGCAGCGAGCGCGAACCTTTTCCGATCGAGCTGCAGAGCGCTCAAACTTGGCCGTCGCACGCTGTCTCTTTTCCTCCCTTGTCCTTTTGTCTCTCTTTCGGCTTTAAGAAGCGAATCCCTTTGCACAGACAGACACGCACACGCACACGAGCGTACGTATACACGTATGGATAAGGTGTAGGTAGGCAAGGGAGAGAAGATTCGATGCACCTCTGGTGTAGCGCGAGGCTGGGGTATAGGGCTTCAGCCATCGAGTACTTACGCGATTAAACTTTAGCCCGAATCAAATTTAACTTTCTGTAACAAAGTAACTTACTTTTGTACGGCGTACATGGCTGCTTGCTTGCTTGGCTTGGCTGCAGCACCAACGGCTCGAGCGAGTTTCTCGCTCCTCTCACTTTTAAGTTCGGTGCGCGCGGACAAGGAATACACACACATATATATACACTGCGCACACGCACGCACGGGGAAGGCGCGCGCGCGAACTCGCGTACACTATAGCGTGTAGGTGCCAACTCCTCTCTCTCTTTCTCTCACTCTCACACTCTTTCGAGGGCGAGAGGTTTTAATCAAGTCTCGTTAACCACTGCACTGCAGCAGCGAATCTTATCCTCGCCGCCCCACTCGAGTTTTATATCGATTCGCTCTCTCTCTCTCTCTCTCTCCCTCGTCGTATACACACACACGCGCGCCCGAGTTTCTGCCTTACATTCGCTGTATACTATATAGCGGTCAGAGGCGATGGCTAAACGGTATAAGAGCGCGCGAGCTATTCTTCGAGAGCTTTACGAGCGAGCGCTCGTTTCGTTGCTGGTGCTACTGCTGCTAATGCTGAAAATCGGGAATAAGGTTGCTATTTGATGCGCGTTTCGTGATGTCGCTGTCGGTATATACATATAGATCGTTTGGGGGGAGGCGGAGAGAAGGGGGGGGGAGGGGGCGAAAAACAGTTTCTCGGAAATGACAACGTCATTCGATCGTGACGGTTGCGTACGAGGAGGATCTTTGGAAAGAGTTGCGGAAGTTTCAATTCCAAATGTGTACAATATTATGTTGTTGAATCGATGAATCGGTCGATGATCGAAGATCGACCGTACCATTTTTATTATGCGTGAGAGAGATAGAAAACTGCTAGAAAAATATAGAAAGTTGTTAGTGTACTCTCGCTAATTGGCAGTTATTATACTTATGCCTATGTAATTCTCACTAATTTAACTTTCGGAGTTGAGTCAAACTTGGTGTATACTTTAGTACGGAGTATTAAATTATATAATTATCCTCGCCTCCCCCTCTCATCATTGAATTATTACTGTTATACACCGTCAAACGTTCCATTCACCATAAATTAATGCGTTAGTCTCTAATCAACTGCATCGATTATAAACATTTATAGTTTTACTAACGTACACCCACTGTTTCATTAGGTCACCTTTATTATTAATTATATTTAATACTGTTCTAATTGATTAGAGGAAGTATAATAAATAAGACCATAAGACGACGGCAAACTTCAAGCTAACATCCCAATTAAAATATATATATATGGCTCAGGTAAAGTTTCTATGCGATATATTGATCAGAAACTAGCTCACCGACGCTTAAACAAAGCCATCTTCACAACTTCGCAGTCGTAGCAACGGCTCCTTGCTCCGTCATCCTGCATAAAAATCATTGCAAATTCAGGAGACTCGTTCGGAAGGGGATAAAACTGAGCCCTTCTTCCGGGCGGCTACCCCCGGCTAATTGCTCGCGCGCGCACATACCCTCATCTCAACTATAACGCGTCGCTGCTTGGACTTTAACCACATAGAGACTCGCTG
This sequence comes from Megastigmus stigmatizans, assembly GCA_900490015.1. Classification (NCBI taxonomy): domain Eukaryota; kingdom Metazoa; phylum Arthropoda; class Insecta; order Hymenoptera; family Megastigmidae; genus Megastigmus; species Megastigmus stigmatizans. The sequence continues at coordinate 6,459 of UELV01083120.1, read as the reverse complement.
AAAACCGAAAGAAAGACAGAAGAGGACGCAAAAAAATAGCAGAGAGGGAGAAAATATGAAAGAATAGAAAGACAAAAAAAAAAGGAGTCTACATACGTATATAAGTACACAGAGAAAGAATACTCGCGCGGAGGTGAGGCAGCTCATGTCGTTTTCTCATTAACGGCGCACTTGTACTTTTAGCGGGTTTCCCTCCTCCTCCACTCTCTTTTCCCGGCGATGAGATAGAGAGCGCGTCGCCGAGTTCTATTTATATTTTCTTTTCATTAGCGGCCGGCCAACGTTTTGTATCCTGATCTTTCGACCCTCTCTCTCTCTCTCTCTCTTTCTCTCTCTCTCGACGAAATGAAAGATGTATCTCGACGAGAAGGGGAGGAAGAAGAAAAAAACACAACGAGAAGCTCCAGCGAGCGTCTCTCTCTCGACCATTGTTCTTTTTTGCCCTTCCACGTCGAGTGTCTGTATATGCCAAGCTCTTGCGGTTGCAGTTGGTACAGGTTGTGAGGAGGAGGAGGAGGAGGAGGTGGACGCATTGACGAGGAAACACGCCAACTTCTTTTGAGCTTTCTCTTACAGGTTACACAACTTTCATTCTGCTATTTTCCTCCTCTCTGTCCCCTTCCTCCTCCTCCTCATCCTTTTTTTCTGTCTTTCCTCTCTCGCTCATTCTTTTCTTTATCCCTCTGCTGCTACTGGTGCTGCTGATGCCGTTGCTCTCTCGCTCTCTTTGCGTTCGCTTTGACCAGCGAATGACTTGCTTTTTTTGCCCTACTTTCGCCCCCGCGCTATACGTAAAACTAACTTTGATTTTTATGTCGGTTGTTATACGCGAGAGACGCGAGAGACAGTCAACGACGCCAGCGGCGAACTCTGACGAAAACAAACATATTTTTTGTCGAATCAAGTGTGCCGTGTATATCTTAGAGGATTCGCGCTGCACAGAGAAGATTTTCGTTCGTGGTTTCGTCAACGCTCGGTCTACGCGATACTTGGTATAGTGTCTTGGGAAATTTAATTGATAGATATTTCTCAAAATTCCTAATGAATTTTTTTAAAAAAAAGGTAATTGGTCCTCTTTAGGAAGTTATGATAGAGACATTAAAGAATAATAAGAAAAACTCTGATAATCCTCCGATAATAATTGACAATTGCAGTAAGTGGACAAAATGTATCTGATGTATATCCGGTGATATTTTATGACTTTTAATCAATTTTTGGTTAATTAACTGAAACCTAATGCTAAATTTTTCATCTTGTTCTGTCTTGAAAATTTGGAATGGCATTTTAGAATCTCATAAATCTGAAAATTCCGAATAATGTGGAATTTTCGATATTCGAAGCACTCTATTTGAAATTTTTAAATTCCATTGATTCGATAGAACAATTTCATATTGTTATAATTTAATCGCTGTGTTTAATTTATATACTTAGTCGACTAATGCAATTATAAATATCTGACAGTGTGACCCGTCGAATTGTTAGATCTAATAGGTCAGTAATTCAATAATAATTAGTCTTTTTCTGCTTTACCATTAACGACAATTCAGTTAGCGAGACAATGATTTTACTTATGAAAGTGATAGATTTGAATAATTCAGTAAACACTGTTTCTCCGCCTCAGAAAATATTTCATCTCTTAAATATAAAATCCTATTTACTTATCTATTTATTAATTATTTTTCACTCAAACTATAAAGTGCAAATCCTCAATTCGGAAGCACCAAGAGTATAAAATCGCCGTTTCTCGGTCGGTCTAACTAAAGCGACAGGTGCTCCACTGGTCGGCCAGCAGCCAAAGCAGCAGAGCTCTTTAGCTGGCTCGGAGCGTCGGCAAAATCAAAGGACCTGAATAATAGATGGGTGAGAGAGACACATACCGTATGCCATTTTGGCAGCTAAGTTGAGCTCGCACTCGTGCCTCGTCTTGTACATGTAGGGCTCGGACTCCTCGGGACACCAGAGCACCGGATGTCCGCAGACGCATTTCCCGACATCCTGGCCGCTTTCCGCCTCGGCTGTCGAGGATCCCTCGCCGACCAAGTTGCACCCCGACTCCGAAAGTTTTGGTCCGTTCGGGCACTGCCTCCTCGTCCTCCCGGGAATCTCTGCAATCCAAAGAAATCGATACGTCACTTCTCGTCGCTCCAGCGATCCATTATACACTTTTTCCCCCTCCCGTTGCCTATATACAGGCGAAATTTAAAGGAGTGAGGCTGCTGCCTCCTCCCTCGTTAAGTGAGTGTTGCGATCGAGGGGAAATGTCACTTTTTTCGCTACAGAGTGACGGTTACATTGGGCGACATTGTATGAAATTACGTGCCATAAAGTCGGGAAATAAAGGGAGAGAAACAGCCCACGATCCGATTTATGAAATAATTTTCAAGAACCTCGTATTAGGCACGTCGTACGAAAATTTGGTAGCTGAATGCACGCGCTATAAAAATTACTAAGAGAATAAAAACATCGATCCTATTTGAAAAACAATGTCTCTAAAAGTCGGGGATAAAATATCCATGATCAAGTGAATTTAATGCATTTTTATATGCAGCTTTATAATTAAAAGAAATCTCCATAAAAAGAAAATTCTTTTCATGTAAATGAAAGACAGAAATATACGTATACCAAAAACTGTATTTAATGAAAATTAAACTTGTAATAATTATGAGAGCGGTGCATTTGATTCAAAGTAAAGCTGTATAGTAATAGTCGGCAGCCGTCCGAAAATTATACCAACTTTTTCAGTTCTCAAGTCATTATCTTTTAGATCCCTGGCTACATACAGACGCGAACGCCTGCTCTCCTTTTTCTCGCTTTTCATTCATTTTCAAACATTACGCATGCGTGCGGTGACCCTGGCGCGTTTAATTAAATTTGAGTAGGTGGAACTCCTGGCGCGAGAGAGAGAGAGAGAGAGAGAGGAATAAAGCGAATTTTCATTTTTTTTTCGCAATAAAGAGAACGCCTGTGACGAGTTGCTGTTATCCTTTTTAAAATTTAGAAAAAGTATAGGTAAAAACTGGAAAAGGGAAATTTAATATTCGTCGAGAGAGAAATATGGGTCGATCCGAGTACGATATTATTCAAAATTTCCTCTTAAAAATCGCGGCGATTGCATCAGGATTATTTGTAAAGCGCTGGAAGGCGTCGTTAAATAATTTCCATTTGGCGGGACATTAATGATTGTATGCGGGCGCGCGTATGTCCAGCTAAATTATTGGCTCCAAATACAGAAGATAAATATTTAACCACACATCGAATTTCCGAATGTGATTTAAATTTCAGATTGAGAAAAGAGTGTCGTGTAGTATAAATAAAATTATTCCCAACCTCTCGTGCGACCGAATTGCTTTGTTAGTTTCGAGCGACCAACGGCAAAGTAACTAATTGAAAAACTGTGTACTTGCTTGAAAAAACTGTTGTCGCTGTAAAATGTGGCGAGCTTTTTTTAATGAAATCAGGTCCATGGTGTACGATTTAAATGCGTTGAATTAATTTTGATTTTAGATCGTAAATGTTCTTATAAGCTATTTTTATGGACTTGCTGTGTGCAGAATTGAACGTTAGACTGCATAATAAAGACGTATATAGAATAATAATGTAGGAATAAAATTTCCATTTTTCAAAAATTCATTTAATAAATTTTAAATTCATTTTAAATTAAAAATTTGTGAACCAATATGTTTTGTACCACCATATATACCTCAAACAAAAATTAAATATTGATTTTCGACGCCATTTTTTACGTCAAATATTTACTGAGCGGTAACCAAAATTTTGTTTGGAATAGCTTTTATATTTTTTACGTGCGATTCGCAAAACGCACCTTATGTTTGTTTTATTCAGAGATTACTTTTTCATCAAATATTTGATCAGTCAAGGACTACCTTATTCATGCAAAAATCGTTCAGAATATTACGTATACGCGCAAATCTTGTATGTCCAATGTTTACACAGTTCCTCCAACAAACCTCGGCAAACAGAGCCACCGCAAATTCACAAACTGAAATATTTCCTTATCATTCATTCAATTTTTCCCTTCCGCCCGACATCAATTACATCGCCATACGATCCACCCCCTCATTTGCATATTAGTCGGTTACTTTTGTGCCGCGGTCACGACCATCTTTTTTCCATCCCCCGCCAGTAGCTCGGCTGAATTCGGTCTCAGTCAGCTCTGGTTAATTTAATTTCACAACCCAATTGACATATATGCTCCCAGACATACACGCGAGTACAACCACGCAAGCGAGAGAGAGAGAGAGAAAGCGACCCAATACAGTGCAATATGTACAGTGCATTTGGAACAATAGAATTTAGCGATACATATACTGTGTGTGCGTGCGCAAGCGTATGTCGGTCGGAATAAAAGTAGGTGTAGGAGAAAAAAAAGAGAGAGAAAGAGAGAGAAGCAGCTGACAAGTGCGAATAAAAGTGGGGCTGAACGGTCCCCGACATACGATGCAGCTGTTAATTCCCGGCACGTTGCGCGAATATGCAAATAAGCGGCTCGTGTACCAGTTGTACTCGTGTGCGCGTGTGTGTGTGTGTGTGCGTGGGTGAGTGGAAAGTTCGCTCTCTCGGTGGAAAATGTATGCAGATTCACACGCAATTATCGAAGCAACAGAGTAGGACGTAATAGGGACAGGAGAAGAGCAGCGGCAGCAGTCCAGAGTGTCGGACAAGAGTACTTCCGGTAAATAATTTATTTAGCCGAACGACGAGAGGGTCACACCTTTTCTTTCCAACCCCCCGCCCTCTCGGTCTTGTTTTCGTATGTGCAAGAGATATCCATATGTACGAATGACCGGAAGCGAGATAAGGGCGAAGAAAAGAAAAAAGTTGTGTGTGCGAGCTGGTTAGGTGGCTGCTATTTGCACGAGGAAAGAGAGTAAAAAGAGCTGCTATCACTTAGTTCGGAGCTGCTGCCGCCGCGTGTATACGTCTGCTTCCGTCCGATACCCACTACCGACCTGTGTGGTCTATCTATACATATTGGAAAATGTGTACGTGTGTATAAAGGAACTGTCTCGCTCGCTCTCTCTCCCTCCCTCTCTCTCTCTCTTTTTCGCGGTTACAGCGACGTCTTCGAGAGAACATTGCTTTTTTACCTTCGGAGAGAGAGAGAGTGAGAGAGAGATAAGCACTAGTGATTCAATTTAAAGATTTTCGTCCCTCTTCGGAGAGAATCTGTATACGACGGATCTTAAAAGCTAAAGGGATTACATTATTGCTTTAGTTGGGTTTTTCCTTTCTAAACAATGGCGCGGGAGCTTTATTTGACTTCATCGTTATTGCAAACTGGTTGAATTTCTCCATTATTATATACACATGTCTCTACTAAAATGGAAACGATATTAGAAACTAGTTTAGACTATAACATTATTGGAGAATTTTTAATCCGACCGCGAAATTTCAACCCAGAATAGTTGGAAAATGAAGCCAAGCATATTTCACGTGATTGCAAAACTTCAAATTCAACCATATTCGTGAAAAACCGTTTAGATTGAGAGTTCCTACACTCACAAAAATCGTTTTTTATCCGTTAAATAATAAAAATAATAAAAATACGTTAGTTCTGTAATTCTAGTGCAGGAATTATCTATTTCTAGATGCAAAAATTATACGTATTATTCCACAATGGATTCACGATCATTCAAACCCAAACAGTTTCCGGCGTTTTCATTATACACATTAGTAAACAAACACTCCACAGCATTAGTATTTTTTACATCACCGGATTCGGTTACTGGTTATATTACGTTAAATTCGTGGGTCAGTAATTTCAACCACAGCCTCTATTAACGCAAAATTACCCCCGCGCTCAATACCCAAAGTGTTGCACGACCTGTTTAGATTCACATACTAATCCCATCTAATCACCAGCTTCCCTTTGCCCAAAAAGATATATTAATTCAAATCCATCCCAGAGGCTATGAATCAAACAAAAGATACCTCGAATCAAACAAAAAATCAGAAACTCAGAGGCAAAAGACAGACACACATACACAGAGGCGCAGGAGAGACAAACTACCGATTCCACATTGCGCACAGAGAGCGCGATAAAGTTTAAAGTGCGATAGGGAAGAAAGGGGCGACGAACCTCGGCATCTCTCTCCTCGACACGTCTATAATACGGAACAAGGATCAGCCGCCGCCGACGACGAGAAAAAAAGAGAGAGAGAGAGAGAGAGAGAGAGTACGTGTAGGCGGCCCCCGCAGAATCGCTTACGCATTACACGGGGAGCAATTTCTCTCGCTCACTATGCTGCCAACGGCCGTTTATCAGCGCGCGGGAGGCCCCACGTAGAGTGTAGTCGCGCGTCATTGTTATCGGATAAGAACCCGTCCTATTAGCCAGGGAAATCTATACCGGCATACGTATGTATATAATCACATCATACACACACACACACACACACACACACACACACACTTGTGTGCGCCGTGCAAGCACACGAG
>UELV01083119.1:0-10950 GCA_900490015.1 Megastigmus stigmatizans | reverse complement strand
TATATATATATATATATATATATATATTGGGGGCGCTTAACCTTGCGAGAGCTGAGCGCGAGGCGGCGATGTCAATTACTGTTACGCGTACCTACCGGCGTACCGCAAGATGAACCGTAACGTAACAAACACGAATGTAACACGGTCAAGTCCCCGTCGTTTTAAACCCACATTTGGATTTAATTCAACATTCAATCTATACAAAATGGAAATAATAAATGAGCTTTTGATAGAAACAATAGAAGTTATGATATATATCAATGGACTTTGATTTTTTTTTTTCATAATATTTAAATTTAGATAACAGATGAATATTTTTAAAAGTAGAGCCTATTAGCAATAAAATTTTAGCCGGTTGAAACATTAAAAATTGAAAATTGAATTTTTACACTATGTAAATTATACGGAAGTAAATGATATCGAGTACTGTAAGAAATCTTATCCGTTTTAATCGAACTTTTCTTTGCAGTTTCTTTAACTTTACTATTGGGTATCGGAATCAATTATTTTTTACATAATGTTGTATTACAAAAAAGGTTAGATTGCTTTACAATATCATATTACTTATTGAAATATTACATTTTCTCAGTTAAGCAATACAGCTCAATTACGAGGGTAACGAGTAAGTTAACATGTTTTATTCGAATTGCCGAGTCATAAAGTGCAATCGCTTTGATAAAACAACCAAAGCTAATATTTCCCTCCACACAATTCCATCAGGCGGGCTCAAATCCAAAGCCCCCGCTGCAGCAATGATAGTAAAAAAGCTCGCTTTGAAGCAGCAGCAGCTCCCGTACTCAATCCATCGATCATCGAAACGAAAATCGCGTTTTCGCGTCACTCAAAGCGCAGCTCGTCCCATTGTAAAGCGAGAATACTTTGGCCTCATAATTTTCCCTCTACCACTTCGCGCACCTCTTTCTTTTTTTCTCTCTCTTCGCTTAAATTCCCAAGCAGCCGATTCAATTTCCCTCGATATATAGATAAATACGGTCTAGTAGCTCGATTACCGCGATTTGCACGGATTGAATGTTTATTAGCCGGACTAATGGCCTACGTACAAATCGATTGTTTATGTTCCAATTCTAGTCCCTCGCATTCGACGCGCTTATACCAACAGGCGCTGAGCACACCGATATACCCACACGCCTATAAATACACACACTCGTCTATTTGTATGCGTATACATATATACATATAAATGAGAGAGAGAGAGAGAGAGAGAGAGAGGGCTTTGCATCGAATAGCATCGGAGGGCTTCGCTATACTCACTCTCGCTCGCTCGCTCTCTATCTCCTTTTCTCGTATACACACTGACGAGGGTTGGAAAAGATTACAATCGCGGAAAGAGAATCCGCAGTCGTGTGTACATATGTACGTATATACGCCGCGAAGCTGTTCGTATTATCGTTGGTGATGCGACTGTGAATATGGATGGTTGTGTGTATGTGTGTTTCTGTGTCTGTGAGGGCACTTCGCATATACCGGCGATGTCATTTACCTATAAAAGGATTGGCGCATCGCAATTTGATTGTGAGACGGCATTCCGAATCCCATTATGCGCCGTATTTTGTTGATCTTCTTCTATCTCCTTCTCACCTGATGTGCACTTTGTGTTACTCTGTACATATGTATATAAGCCGGTGCGCATTAGCTTGCGCTGTTTATGTAATGTTACATATAAAACTGATGATGAACAGTAACTTGAAGGTGCCGTTGTGATGTCGCGGAGAAATATTTTGCAAATATTTTAATCCGGTACTTTTTTGACTTTGAGAAGTGAACCCAGCTAAAAAGATCGGATAATGAGAAAGTGATAATGAGTTTATCCTTTTTCTCAGTGTATGTAATTTTAATTTTATTTTATTTCTTATTTTAAACGAATTTAACGGGCTCAATGCCCTTTAGACAGAATAATATAGTACAGATTCTTAATTATTGATATTTAGCAATTAGTTTATGCTAAACAGATATCGATAAATAGATATGTGGGTAAGTTGTATTTAAAAATATCATTACATTAGTAATGAAAATGTAATCTGAAAATAATTCGGTACATGCTGACAATTTATTTGGTAAAACATTCCAGTTATATTTCAATGTAAATACAAGCGGAAACACCCCCCCCCCCCCCCCGCTCCGCTGTTAGTCTTATGTGAATTCTCTAATAAGTCAGCCTTTAGAGTGTTTTAAAAAATATAGCTCATTACTCTACTAAAAAAGAGTTTTTAGATTTCTTCAACTTTTTCAAATTTTTGTTGATGTAGCCATCTTTCATCGCTTTAAAAAAAACGTTAATATGCTCAATTAATTGCAAATCCGAGTCGAATATAATAAATAAAATATCTTACTTTCTGACTTTATTATTTTATTAACTTCTCAAGTTGCACTAAAGCTCATATAAAACACAAAGCCAAGGTAACACAAACAAAAAATATCGCGAAAACCTCTAAAAAATCTACTTTTATGCCCGCGCTAAATTTTAGATAAAATTGTCGAAAATAAAATCGGGAGAAACAAAATCAATATTAGGTGAGAATTTTAGTGCAATGCTTTACGAGTAAACACTATTTTCAATGATTTATTTCAACAGTTCATAAAAATCTATTCCAGAGATTTCAACAATAAAAAACCGTTACCACTTCATTGGCACTTAATGTAATCATTTGCTCTAATATTTAAGGTATATACCTATAATTAATATTAAATTTATATATAATCCAAAAATTAATTTTTTTTTATATATTTAAAAGTAATATAATAATTACGCAAGAAATTTCAATAATAAAGTTTCCAATTATAAGACATTTCAACTCTATCAACTGTTTCAAAATTTACAAATATTGAACATTTTACCTACAGTAGGCTACCGATAGAAATAGATAAAATTTGTTTTTTAAATATATTATTTTTTTTATTAAATGATTTTTGTTAAATACTTCAAACTATAATTTCATAATTCGGGTTAATAAAATAACAATAGCAACACCTAACCTTTAAAACTTGTATTTTAAAATTAATACAAAAAGAAACTTCCGAAATCAAAGACATTGTGACAGCCCAAAAAAATAAACCATTCCAAAAAAATTGGTTTTCTTCCTGGAGAAAAAGTGGCGAAAATCCGAATTGATAATATAATTTAAATAAATACTTAAAAAAAGCATACATTACAATCGGTTCAAGACTTTAATGTAGATATTGTTTAAAAATAATAGACCTACAGCGGTTCTCAGTGAACTATCACTTTTCTAAGTGTCAGGGAAAGGAAATGAAAATAAAAAGTTACCTCATATGGTTTTCCTGGATAACATATGACTGCAAAATATTTTCCATTGGTTCCTAAAAATAAATAAAAATGCTCATAAAAAGAACTAGATCTGTATTGGTTTCAAGTGAAAGCAGCCCTTTGCTAAACCGTCACAGGTCAAGGAGAGTGAAAAATAAACAATCACCGAATCGAAAGAACCTGATCTACACACTTATTTCCTCTCATTCAAAAAATAAAATGAAAGAGATTGTAAAAAGAAACTGATCCACGTAGGTTTCAAGTGGGATAACATTTGTCGGTACTATTTTTTTCACTCGTCCTTATGATTAATCTAAAGCTCTCGTAAAGTGAAGCAGATTTTTATCGGTTTTAAGTGGGAGCCGCCCGCTATTCAACTGCCACAGGTCAAAGACAGCGGGAAATAAATAACACCATAGGTACAATATCCTTGAAAAATATTTAAAAGCACAATTTTTTGCACTCGTTTCAAGAATTAAATGAAAGCAGTACTCGCAAAAAGAAACAAATCAAGTAGCATTTGAAACATTAATTTAATTTAAGATTTAAAAAATGCACGATCAATTACATATTATGCAGTTTTCTTATTGTATCATAACAAAAAATGAGAAACTAGTTAGAAACTTAATTTATTTTTATCCATACATTCCTCTGATTTTCTATAACCTTATTATTCATGCAGAAAGTAAAAGGAAAATTAAAAAGTTTTTCTAACCTTTATTTACACAATGAAATTCAGAGATCAACAACTGTATCTTCGGTTGAGCAGCTACTGCTTCTGACCACGCAAAAGATGATATTTTTTAAAGGTTAATATTCTCCTTATTGTCTACATTATTACATTTGGTTGGTTTTAAATTAAAAGTAAAAAATTGATTTAGCTAGATCAACTAAATTAACTATAGCAAACATTGCATTGTACATTTCACGTTTGCTTGAATACAATATTCACACTCTTACGTGACCAACAGTAAGTGGATTTGTGACGGTATAAAGGACATTGTAAATTACAAGAATATATTTTTCATTATAAAATTATTTTTCAGCGATCATATAACCTATAATAATTTTTTTTTTATTAAAATGTAATAAAAAGGACATAGAAACTTACCTTTCAACGAGTTAGATAAAATAGTCGGTTATGTAAAAAATTTGAAGTAACGAGTCATGCTGCCGTACGGATACTACAAGAAGAATTAAAACAGTACCTACACTGAGAAAAAAATTTAATTGGTTTAATTAAATATTTAATCATAATATAGCAATCACATATTTAATTAATGCAATTAGTTCATATTTAATTCAATTAAATATTCTTTTGAAATAATTAGACATGTTATTGATTTAATAAAACTATAATTCAATCAATTAATTTCATTTTTAATTAAATTCATGTAATTGAATCAATTAAATTTTTTTTTTTCAGTGTACTATATGGATAACTACTACAATCACTATATAGATGTATACATAGTTTCGCATAAAATTTGTACACAGTTTCATAAACTTTTAACGGTATTCAAATGAATAAATGAATATTACTAAATTTTCTCGTCAAAGAGCTCATCCAATAAACTTTTTCCCAACAAATTACCATTCACCAAATTAAACTTATGCGCAACATATTGCAAAGTCCCAAAGAGAGCAGGCGAGAGAACGAGAGAGGAAGTACGGAAGAGAGAGTAAGCGAGTTGTGAACCGATGGCGCAGAGAGTACGGCATATCGCGCCTGGCAAAGCTCTGGCCTCGTCTTTATCGGTCCTGGCAATAAGGTTGCGGGAGAGACAGAGAGGAAACTAATCTCAAACGCCTCCATTATTACGAAGATTTAAGGGCAGGAGACAAGCGCAGGAGGTGGCGGAGCAGGAGGAGAAGGAGGAGGACGAGGAGGAGGAAGGGGGATATATCTTCTCTCTGTCTCGATATATATAGAAGGCGCGGCGCGCGGCGCCTATTGTTTGCCTCTTAATTCCTCGGACGAGGATTTCACGCGACGCGCGCAAGACCCCGGCTATATTGCTTTTCCAAGCCAAAGTGAGCAGGGTAATCGTGCTAATACTTTTAATTGAAAGCGTCAAAATGCTGTAGGGGGGGGGGGATATATATACACTTCGAACCCGCGGGAAGGGGGAGGGGTAAGGGACAGAGGGACCCGAGACCTTTTTAATTAAGCGTCAATAGGAGCGGATGACTTGACGTTTCGCGCTTGAATTCTATCTCGTCGAGTATACGCATCGGTAATTTTCTTATATCGACAATAATGATAGACTTTGTTATCGTTATAGCAGGAAAAAAATTTGTCATTTTGAATTTAATAATTAGATGAATTTAATAAGTAGCTTAACTTAATTGAAAATCAATATCTACTTCCATTTATTGCGCGTAATGTCGCACATACTGAGCAACACGGAAGGAAGTTAAGATTTATTTTTGTATAATTGTCTTTTCTTACGCTAAAAGATTGGTGCAAGTTTTCTAAATTTTAAATGTACTTTACTAGGAAAAAATATGTATTTAAAAATCTTGGCAAAAACGTTAACGGCTTTCTGTCTCTATATTAGCCAAAATTTTACAATTTAGCTAGGTTCTGCTAAAGGAAAGAAACCGCACTATCGCGACGGTTGCTCGTTAGAGTCTAAGCAGAAACTGCTGAATATTAAAAGTCACATTAAACGCTATTTAAACAATTTACATTAAGGTTGAATCACACATATGTTTGAAACGCAAATTAGTCTTTTACTAAATCTATGATAATTAAGCATGTAAGGTGCTTCTTAAAGTTTTAGCTAAGTAGGAACGTAAAATATGTTAAAGTAAACTATATAAACCTTATAAAACTTTAATTATAACAAAATAAAATGAATTTAACTAGGTTTTAGAATTACAAATTTTGCTGCTCTGCGTGTGCATCATAAATTTAGTCAGCACTTTATTTTTCATCCTTAATTAAATTATTTGTTAATACATTTAGCATCGATTCACTAACACGAAATTTGAAGAAATACTCTTGACGGGGAATTAATACCGATATTATACAAATTCTATACAAGTACAGTCTGATTCAAAACTTAATTTTTTTCTAGAAAATCGTCTATAATTCACTACGAAATATAATTTTTCCTATTTTCTTTTAGTGAATCGATGAAAAATACTTTAAAAAAACAATCGAAACTTTGTACAAGTTAAATTGTATGAAAAAAAGTGTTAACTAATTTTATGATCGCATACAGTTCAGCAAAATTTATATTTCTAAAACAAAGCTGCATTAATTTTTTTTTTTACTGCAATGAAAGTTTTATAAGGCTTAAAAAACGCCTCATAATTGATTATTGCAGATTTTGTAAAAGACTAACTTTCGGAACAGATTGTACATATGATTTAGTCTTAAGTTAAATTTCTTCTGTATATCGTTTAGTGCGAATGTGATAAACGGAAGTAAAAATACATAAAAAGTCAAAGAAAGAGAGCTGAATTTTGGGGTTAACAAAGCGCGAAGGTAACGTAGATGCAACAGTCCCAACTAAACTCACAGAGCTCACGTATATCTATAGTGAGTATACTCATATAGCGTGAACCAACCAAGGGTCAGGACTGTCCGGAGAGCCAGTATGACGGGCTTATCATACGCGCGGGCAGACTTCTACTACCTATCTAACTTTACAGTAAAAGAAACTTATATACGTTTGCTATAAGTATACCGTTGAAAATAATTCTTTTTCTCGGTAAATTATTGCGTCGTCAGCAAAATACACTGCATTTGTAGACAGTTAATACATACTGCTTATATTGATGTGTAAATGAATATGCATGTGTTTATGCTTGAAATATTATCACATAACCTAAGTATACAAATGTACGTATATAAATGCTTGACGGAATTCTGGCTCATAGACAGTTTCTGTCCAGATATTAGCTAACAAATCTGGCCAGAACTTAGTCTACTGACCAGCAGAGCTAGTTAATTTTTTGCCAGGGAAGACACAAAATATAAACAACCTAATTTTTCCTAGTGCTCACTTCCGAACGAAGTCTAAAATAGTAACGTGAAAATAAAAATTTGTACCCAACCAAATGTTTACGGCGTCAAACCAATGGTGGAATAAAGCAAGTAACTAAACAGCGTAAGCACGGGGACGTTCGATCTAAACTGCGGAATCACCGATAGCACCACAGGGCGACACGGGAACCACACACAGCAGTAGTTTTCGAATCAATAAATTTTTCATGTCCCACGATATAATGGAGAAAGCCAAAAGGGACGAGGGCAAATCCGTAAGAGGATAAGAGCATTTTCGCGCGGCGTTCACTTGTAGCTCAGCGATTCCAGTCACGGGGCACTCGAGTGTCGATTCAATTGTCACACACAGACATACACATACACACACACACACCTAGACACACACCTTGTATAGTACCGGACTCACGCCTCGAGTTTCGAGTTTCGAATTCCACGAAGAAGCTTTTAAACACCCGATCGCGCCCCTACCTCCTCCTTCTCACTCCCGTTTTTATCCGACGAAACATCAACCACTCTAATTCTGTATTTTTCGCATTGTCCGTAAAGTGCATCATTGTTTGTTTCCCTTTCGTGCAGAGCGCAACGTGAAGAATATGTCGGTCCGCATGAGCTCTTTACTTTGGCCAATTCTGACGGACCTACATTCAAATTTGCTCGGTACAGGTATACGATGAAATAAACAGCAAGAAATGTGTGCTACCGTGTGCTACAAACTATAGCGGGGTTTTGCTTTCCTCTACATGATTGACTGGGCTGTCATGCACATGTATTTTTATATCCATTTTACTTATAATGATATGGATAATAGGTCACGATAAAAAGGGTTCTGCCTTATATTTCAGCTGGCGGGGGATTGAAATTAAGATTATCGGTGTACGCGCGTTAATAACATTAAGATTATTACGAACAACACGAATTCATCTCGTGCGTATTACTTATTCACATCGGCGCGCACTCGACAGCAAAATTGCCACCATCGCGGTATAAGATTTTCATCTGCAATTAACATAATTACTCGAGAATCTGATTTCCTGAGTATTTCAGGACGCCAACGAAGAATCGCTGCTACTTCTCTCGAACAATAAACCAAAACGTTGAAATCCCGACACTTGCTTGAACATCTAAATCAATCGGCGTGCTCAATCGTCGAGCTTACATCGTAAACACTCGAGCGTGTCCATTTATTCATATATTATGTAATTTCGTTAGCTCACGGTAACAAAATTAACCGAGCTATCATCACCCAACGTGCACCATTTAACCCTGATGCAGGTATCGCGTGATTCTTCATTCTCTCTCTCTCTCTCTCTCTCTCTCTCTCTCTCTCTTTCTCTCTATTTTCCTTCATCGTCATCTCACTCCCTCTTTCTCACTCATCGACGCTCGCAGCTAATTGTATAATCGATGAACACCGAGACCCGCGCGAGTGTGCACGAAGACGCCTCCGCGTGCCAAATGACAAAAGGATTTTATACAAGTTGGTAGCGTGTAGTCGACGAGAGAGACTTTTGCAATGCACCAAGACCGTAGGCGGATTGTTTGGGATTTTGCAGAATTTCTCTTGTCACTCGCTGCTACAGCCCAAAACGAATGGGTGCAACGAAAACATTTTCACCGCTAGCTTTCAGCAAGTTTCCGCGGGTTCCACTGCCGCTACTTTTTTAGGAGGGAAGGCTGAGAAAGAGGGATATATATATATGTATATTCGTAACGCAGTTTTCCAGCTTGAATGGGGAGCCGCGGCGGAAAAGTTGGATGTCGCGCGGGAGCGTTGAGCGTGGTTTGTTTTACTGCGAATGAAATTAATGCGCCAAAGTTTCACGGTGGAGGAATTGAATTAAGCTGGTTAAACGATGGATGCATTCTATAGTTGAATACTATATACACTTTTGTTTTAAGGGTACCATGAGGCGGGGGATGATATTGAGCGAAATTTTTGGGGTTGCGTTACGTTTGAAATTTACCGTGCAGTACGAGGTATATCGTGATTCTTTAAGGTCTGTGTTCATAAAAGAATAAAGAACAAGAATCGGATACAATAAATAGTATGAAATACTGAGATCCGCGTTTCTGAGAAGAAAAAGCTTGTTACGTTCCCTGCTTCTTATCTGCCGTTATTATTTTCTATATTACGCTTCTATCTAACCTTCTTGGTAAGATACATACATTTTTTTTTCATCTTTTTTATATTGTTTGAAAAAATCTACAGGTAATATATATGTATAATAAAATAACTCATCATACACTTTTACAGAATTTTTAATAACTGTTAAAACTCTAAAACAATGTTTTCAATGACAATGATAAACTATCATTATTATCATTCACTTTGTAAAATCAACAGAGTTCGAAAGAAAAGTAAAGACGAAGTAAATCCGAGTGCTTAGCTTAGTTCACGAGGTAAGAAAGTAGGCGGAAAAAAAAAGAAGAGGGAGGTTCGAAAAATTTATACGAGCCATATCTGCAGGAGCTCGTGGTTCTAAAGGGCGGCTGCGCGCACGTGAAATATTCACGGATTTCACGCTTAAAACCTTTAAAGTCCAAATATTTATGCACATTCAACCGCAATCAGCGAACGAATAAAGTCGGAGATCCTAGGCGAACTCGCGAGGTGTATAATACGCGGCGAATTCCGGGGGAAAGACGGAAAAGGGAGAAATTTACAAGAAAATTTATATACGCGCTTACAGGGACAAAATGAAAGCGGACTTGTAGGGGGTATTGCTTTTTATCCTGTAATAAAGTTTCAATGTAATAAATTGATTCATAACACCAGCATTTTGATTTCCTGGAGACAAAACATTTTCTCATTTCTCAAAGGTTTTTCTTAAACCAAAGGAAGACAGAAGAGAGGATTTAAAACTAAGCAATTAATTGTTTCAGAAGTCAAATTTTTTAAATAAATATAATTTTCTGAAATCTTAACATCGAAAACTTTAGCATCCAATGACCTAATTAAACTTTAATTAATTTAAACATTAATATCGATTTTTTTACATATTCGATTTGACGCAATTTTTTATTGGAACTTGCTTAGGAGTTAGTTACGATCAGCATCTATTTTTTTTCAGTATACCCAGGCAAGCCATTAAAACTTTTGGTTCTACTGAAACTAACTTTTCTTTAACTACGCCGAACGATTAGTTTGTATAGAAAGTGGACAAAGTTAACATTAACGAATCAAATTTTTTTAACGCATCTCAATTTATCATCGTTTACTAGCCTCGATATAACGAATAACGACAAATTGCACAATACAAAAAACTCTACTTCCGTTTTTAACTATACCCAGCATATACCTACTTAATAATGTTACCGTTTTAAATTAAATGCATATAAGTAGTGCATGCTGTAAACGACTGTTAGTGTTCTAGATGTCCAGCTGGGACAGGTTAATCCAACTATTCTATCTTCTTCGCTGCACTCACACTCAAAGTTAAATAAGACAAGCAGTTCTAAACGCTCCACCTACGTTCATTATAAAAGGATTATAGCATACGTGCTGACACATGAACGAGCAACGTGGATCTTTCAACGCCGCGCTTCATAAATTCATATACTCCAAGATTCTCTCTCTCTCTCTCTCTCTCTCTCTCTCTCTCTCTCTCTCTCTCTCTCTCTCTCTCTCTCTCTCTCTCTCTCTCTC
>UELV01083118.1:0-10057 GCA_900490015.1 Megastigmus stigmatizans | reverse complement strand
AATTCATCAAAGAACACAAAAGAATTTTTTCATAATTTTTGGACAAAATTTAGAAAAAATCTACTTGAGTTTTTTATAAATTAAAAAAAAATCAAGAAAAATTCTGAAAAAAATTCTATTGTTCTTTGATGAATTCTAAGCAGCTTTTGTTCTTAGCATTTTTTTTAAAAAGTTGAATGTTTATTAGTTAAAGCGTCCTAAAGATATTTAGTAACAATTTTCACTTTGGACGCCATTTTGAATCATGTAGGTAACAAAATTAACTTTCGGAACACGTTTTCTCAAAGTTCAGACATTCCCTCCACCATCTAAATTGGTTTCAAGATGATTGTATAACGGTAAAAAATCTAATAAAAAAAATCTTTTTTTTTTCGGTGTTTTTTACACTTAAACTTGATTTTTAAGTAATAAAAAATTATTTTTTTATATTTTGAATGTTACCATTCGAAAAATGGATGAAAAATCTATAAATTTCACATGTTCAAAAATTTTTTGGGTCCAAATTTACCCCATCTAGAGAGCTCTGAAAAACTAGTGAAAAGTGTCCACTTGGGCGTTAATGGGTTAAATGAAATTCGTGAGCATTTCTTTGTGTATACCTGCATCCGCAGTCGATACGTATTGCTTTGTAACATTTGAATAAATAGCCAAGGCTCATTTTCTTTCTCACTTAACAAGAAAGTGCGTATCTTCTATTTAGGACATATGATGTATAGGCATTGAAACAGCAGAAATTCTACCTATAACTTTTATGAGACGCATAAAAAGTCTGCGTCTCATAATTTATTTTTTATATCATACATTTATGAACTAAGGTTTCAGAAAAGATTTTATTTTATACATAAATGATACTGCGTAGAAAACTAAGTAGAGAGCATCTACGACTTGACGCCGACTTTTTCAGCTAAGAATATGATTCATCAATCACTTGAAATTTATGTAATTGCCTTCTATTGTAGGTATTTAAGCAGATTGTGTAATAATTATTATTTATTTTACGACTGGCGTAATAAAAATCCGTAAAATAAACTTTCTACGCAAAACTATAATCTTTAGAATCTATTGTTATTGAAAGTAGCATCCCAATGAAAAAACTGACGTGCGTATAAAGTACTTCTTCTTTTTATTAACTATACGCAATTAAAGAAACGTATTGAATTACGCTGCATGACGCACTATTCGTGTACTTTTATACGTTGTTATATTTCAATGTCTTTCTATGTACAATTTTTTAATGTTTCAGCAATTATTTTTAGCGTGATAAAACTTCAAACATTATATATTCTTTGAAAAATCCTAAAGGGCATACCGATTTCTGTATGCTCTTATTCAAAGATCATCAAGCTCATGCGTGCCATTGGCAAGAATATGAGTTCGACCAAAAATGTGTTTTTACGTCTTAATTTGATGAATTTTTAAATTTACAGAAAAAAAAGTACGCGCACACAAAATTACGAAGAGACGGTTATCGTCGATTATCGACCTCTGGAAGATAGACGCGGTAAATTATTTCTGTTTACCCTGGGCAGGCACTCAATAGCGCGAAGGCTCTTAAAAGCTTTCTACGCACTTCAAGAGTGACGACGACGTGAGAAAATGTAGAAAGAAAATATTTTCCCAGCGGATCGGGTGTGCCTCGTCTCTCTCTCTCTCTCTCTCTCTCTCTCTCTCTCTCCCCCATTGAGGAAAGCAGATCAACCGCTAAGAAACTCTAACGTTGAAATCTGAAGTTTCGAAAAAAGGTATTAGTATTCCCTCTGCGAGCGAGCGCGAGCGCGCATCCACCGAGTGCCCATTTAGTTATTCAGCTTCGAAACTTCAATCTTCGGTTCAATGTGGAAAGAGCATGCAGCAAAGGGAGTTGGAGATGGAGGTAGCATAGTCGTCGTATCTTGAAGCAGCGAGCGACGAAGAAGTCGAAGAGAGAGAGAGATCTTGTCGTCCCCCTTACTTTCGAATGCGAATCGCAGGTCTAGTAATGCGAATGCAGTCGACGACTTCCGGCGGGCGATTCGTCAAAGGAAATGGACAGCTCGTGCCTTCTTGCCTCGTCGTTAAGCTCAAGGAGCGTCATTTCCTCTGAATTTTACAGTTAGGTTCCGCAAAAAGTACGGCCACGGGAGAGGGGCACGCGCTCTCGAGCCAATTGCGCATACGAATATACACCGAATGTTTTATTTCTTGTACATCATCCCTCGCATGCTGGAATTTTTACCTGCTTATTCCTCAGCTACGTCTCGAAGCGTCTTTAATTAAATCGTTAGTCACTGATTATGTACCTACAATTCATTTCGTTCAGCGCTGGAGAATATAGATAAACAGCAATTGAATTTTGAAAATACTTATAGGGATCACATGTTCACCTATTTTCAAATGCTTAAAACATTAATTTAGGTAACTAACATACCCATTAAAAATATTTATCGCTCGAACTATAACGTCCGAACCAAACCATTAAGCTTTAATATTCAAATTTTAAAAAGTTTTTTAAAATTAACCTAAACTTCAAAATTTGAATGTTAAAGATTGAACAATTTATTTAAAATTTACGCACAAAATTAAGATCAACTATACCTAAATTAAGATTTTCAACAGTTTAAAACATCTAAAATTTCTATTATCAAAGAATTTTGTTTACTAGAAAGTGCTAATATCATCTATATAGTTAAATCAATTATTATCAATCTTAAAAGTACTAGTATGATAAGAATGTTTCCTCCTTATTGCCACGACATTGTATAAATGAAAATATAAACATTTTCTACAAGATACATACTAATCATAGTTGTGTTATATTTAAGTAAGTTTTGAAAAAGTTATTATAGCCGTATGAAAATTTAGACTTTCATAGTTTTATTTTTTATTTAAATATCCCAAATTTTGTTTTCTTAATTTACATGAACTTTCTTAAACTTAATATTCGCTTGATATTCTAGATCAGATAAAGTGAAATTATAACGAAAAAAAATATTTTTATTCACTTGAAATATCACTTAATTCACTTAGCTCCTGTCAGTTGGCTCGCTTATTATATTCTTTTAGTGTTTTACGTATACATTATATGATAATAAAAGTGATGTCATGTGCAGTTTTAATAGAAAAATGTACTCTTTATTGATTAGGCCACGAAGAATCAAAGATTAACTCGATACGATATTTTTAATCAATATTTCAAGTAGTTTAAGATAGGCAGAATAAGAGGTGCGTGTGATTATAAGAGATGTGAATAAAGTCTTGAGAACATCTATTGACGAAGTTCAAGAATACAAGAACAATCATCATGAAAGTACTCAGTAGTATATTTTTGCTGGGCTTTGTGGTAGCAATTCAAGGTAAGTATTGGTTATTTAAGATAGTACTGCCCGTGATAGAATTACCTTCCAGATTTTAATAAAACTTAATCATACTGGTTAATAATGGTTCAAAAGTAACTCGAACTTTTTTTTGTGTGGCTAAGGTACATGTAACTAAAGTTTTTAACATTTTCATTATCACACATTTAACACAGTGTTTTATGAGAAATTAATTTCAATTAATTATTTTACAAAAGTTATCAATCAGTTTTTGATGGAACGTTTTATAATAAAAGATGAATATATTTGACGAATATTTACCATTTTCGAAAACTATGATTAGGTAGATAAAAATAAAAAAACAAATTAATTGAAAGTAAAACAGTCACACTTAACCTTAAAAAACGAGTCAATAAAATTATTCAATATCAATGCACAATTGTTATTTAGTGTAAGTTCATCTGTACAGCTTTTTTAAATAAGTATAAATCGTGAATAAACAAAAAATAAAAAATGCCCTCACTTTGTCTAGGGAAGTAGCGACAGTATATTTAACTTACTTAATAATTGTACTTACTTAATAACGTACTACCTTAACAGTTTTAAAATTGTTATAAGATTAACATTTTTGTAAATTTTTTATATATTTATTGTATTAGGTTGTGATTAAAGTTACACAATAAAAATTTCAGAGTTCAATTTTCACTTATGTTTCTGTTTTTTCTTTATGCATAAGTATTTACTTATTAATATTGAATACATATTATTTAAATATGTATTCAATATTAAGTGTATATGATGATTATATATATAAAAAAAATTTAATATGGCATGTATTACAGCTGCTTCTAGGATCATTGGAGGTAAGATTGCTGCTGAAAGCAAGTATCCGTACCAAGTATCACTGCAACAAAATGAAAGGCATGCCTGTGGTGGTTCAATCATAAACCGGCGTTGGATTTTGACTGCTGCTCATTGTATCTTAGGGTAATCTAAACACATTTTGAATAAAGTACATTGTAAACATACAAATAATCGGAGTAATAAAATGCTTATAAAAAAAGAACTGTAGCAAGTGACATTGAAGTTCATGCTGGCACCAACAAGGTTAAGGGCGATGCGAGACAGGTTTACCAAGCAGACTATGCCATTTACAATTCTAACTTTACTATGTCAAAACTCACTCACGATATTGGATTAATTCATGTGGACCGTGAGATCGAATATAATAGGAAAGTTCAGCCTGTCCAGTTGCCTACCAAAGATTTCAACAAAGTTGGCTTTCCTGCTGTTGTATCAGGATGGGGTAGAGTAATTTTATGTTGCTACGCAACTATTATATGTACATAAACACATACTTGCAAATAAATTAATAGTTAATTCAATCGTTTAATATAGACTGGCGATCGTTTATCTAATGACTTACAAGAGATTTATCTCAACATCGTTAGTCAAGAGCGGTGTAATCAAACATGGAGTGAACGCTTCCCAATATCTGACTCCCACATTTGCACATTAACAAAAAAGGGTGAAAGTATATGTCACGTGAGTAAAATTTATAAATTTTGTATTTTTATTCGAGTTGCATAACTTTATTAGAAGTCTTATCGTTCATCCAGTATATCGATTTATACCTGGAATGAAGTGATATCTTCAAAGATTAGATACAAATTTTTTTTCTCCCAAACTACGGTAGCCCCTTTATATTAGCTTTTATAAAAAAAATAAAAAATGTGTTATTTGGATGTGTATCGTTTGTGATGATGTCACCAACATCAAATATCAAACGTATAACGATTACGATGGTAACATCAAAGACATTTCCAAGAACTTCGTATTTTTTCTAACTTATAAGGCATAGAAGATTCCACATTCACTAACAGGAATAATAAATCGATGAAAAATGAATTTTTTCTTAATTTGATTTGTATTGCTTAAATTATGATTTTTTTTATACATATGTAATAAATACATATTGAAACAAATCTGTATAGGGTGATTCTGGTGGTCCTCTTGTTGCTGAGGGTATTCAAATTGGCATAGCATCTTTTGTCGAACCTTGCGCTAAAGGAGAACCTGACGTCTTCACCAGGGTTTTCACCTTTGTTAATTGGATAGAAGATCAAATTTCACAATACGAAAAACATTTTTCTTAATTTTAACATTTGATCTTCTAAAGGTTAAATTGTATTATAATATTTATTAATAAGTATTTATTTAATAATACTCATATTCAACTAATAGTATTTTGTAATAGTTTAAAAATTTTAGTAAATATAAAATTCACCAAAAACATGGTATTAAATTATTTAGGAGAAACTCGAAGATTGTTAATATAAAAAACAATATAAATTTTAGTAGTTTAATAGATTGTAAAAATAAAAAACAATATGAATTTTAAACTTATATGTACATTTATTAAATATTTTTCACTAGAAGAACAAACTCGTTACGTCAAAACTTGACTTCCTCTTGTCAAGAGGATTATTCTTTTTACTTCAGAACAGACTTTGCATTACAATTAGGTCGAAGTATTTTAAAATAGCTTTTGATTCTTCAGAACTAGCTGCAAAGCATTAGAAGTGAATGCGTCAAAAGACGATGTCAAAATTATTCATGACAATTTATTTTTATACTTGATACGTAATCGTATACCAATTTTGTTTAGAAATAGAAGCACAAACTATTTAAATCTATTCTCATGTATAATGATTTGAAGGGATCGATAATGGAAAGTTCGTTATGCATAAATTGTTACTTAAATTAAATATACAAAATAGTAGTTTACAGATTTTAAATTGCATTCTTTTAATTTAAAACAGAATTGAAACGTTAATTAATTTTATGGATTGTTGGTTTGAAAGCAATGCGCACACCCGTAAAAGCATTCAGTATATAGAACAAGACCACACGCACTCAATCAACAAAAGTATAAAAATAAAGAGCTTCATTGTCTCTCGGCTGTAAACGTAGATAAAAAAGGGCCATAGATATGTACGTCACGGCTGGCGAAGACTCCCCTACGACAGGAGAAAAAACACAGTGACAACTGCGTGCACGTGCCCCGCTGAAGAAAGTCGTAGAGAGAAAGAAAAAGAGAAATAAAAGAACACCAAGAGCCCAAGGATGAGAAGGAGCAATAAGTCAGAAAGTCAAGTCTCTGTAACCGGTGGTGAATGGAAAAGGCGATATGCGTATATAGAGAGAGAGAGCGTTTGTGTGTCGCGTATACTCTGCTCTCTCGCACCACACAGCAGAGCTTATATGTGCGCTGCAGAAGAAGAGAGCGCGAATAAACGGACGGACGAAGTCATTCCTCTCTCTCTCTCTCTCTCTCACTCGAAGGGGAAGCGGAAGCACGCCATTATGCAATGGAAACGTCAATTTCCGGCGGCATTATACACCGCTCTCTCTCTCTCTCTCTCTCTCTCTCTCTCTCTCTCTCTCTCGACCTTTCTTTCTTTTTTCCTCTCCTCTCCTCTTCACTCTCTGGCTTCATTCTTCGCGCGCGATCTCCGTCCATTGAAACAGGCCGCCACTCGCGCGTCTTTTTACAGAAAAAATGGATCGCTCTCGCTCTCAATTGCGGGGACAGGTTGTAGCGCGATGTACACAAAAAGCAGTAGAAAGAAAGCAGAGGAAAGTTTGGGTGGGAGAAATGAGATAGTAAAAGAAAGATAAGAAAAAGGAGATAGTAAATGTGGCAGTGCGGTTGCCGCTGCATTTTTCATTGTGGAGAGATGCGACACCTCGCACGAGAAGAGTTGGATCTTCGATTGTCACGCCGGACTGTTTTATCGTGCTTGCGCATCGATTATGGTTGCACTTGAGAGCGGATGTATTTATTGGAAAATGGCGGTTAACGAGTGAGAAGAGTTGATGGAGAATGCGCGGAATGTGCAGCAACAGTAGCGGCAGCGGTATACTTATATCAGCCGAGCCGTGCGTATGTACACATATAATACAGCATCGGAGCAAATGTTTTCGTAAACACGTGGCACCGGTTCTGAGTTCTACCAACTATGTGCAAGTCGTGTGCGCGGAAGCGGTTATGCTTTGTTTGATTCTAATAACTGCCAGATTGGCTAATTAACTTTGAAATGTTTGGCGAGTCGCCGCTCATTTGCAGATTCAAACGTTCTTTCTCATTATCGATATATTATACACTGCATTACCTAGCAATTGAATTAACTGTGCAGAGCAATCGTTTACCTTTCGTTTAGCAAATGTTTTTCTGGCAAGGGGAATCAACTGATTTATTTCATGTTATACATTTATTTAGCAATATTATTTTAAGAATAGCGTAATTTGAAAAAGCGTAGAACAAATTATCGTTTGTGTTTTAAATTTTCTTATATCTTTGCTAAATTCTATACTGACAACAATGACTGTTGCTTTTATTTAAATAATCAAAAACATTCATAATTAAAATAATATAGCTTTGTAAATTTAAAAACCATTTATTATTCAACGAACGTAGTGTTCGTTTATATAAAAAGTAATTTAATGATTTTTAGGTGCATTTAACGATCAGAAATATTCTATAAAAAGGAACCTTTATTTTAAAGCAAAAAAATAATAGTAAGAAATTAAGTACTGTATATAAATGTGTACAGTAGTCATTTATATACATATTATTATAGGTAACATTCATTATAAATAATTCAAATATCGATAAACATATTTTTCCAATAAATACAATGATCATGCTTAGAAGTTAAATGTTTCATAATTGAAATAATATTTAAAAAACATATCATGTTCAGTGACTCGTTCAGTTCAGATTCAGTGGTATGGAGCATTAAAAATTAAATTATAGACGATCAATGGTTTCATTTCTCACACTAAATAAGTCGAACACTCGCAGTATGCAGCAAACAAAATTCGCACGTGTCCAAGGTCAAGTTTGTTTCACAAACTGAATACAAGGTGTCGCAAATATTACCTATTATAAGGGACAAAATGAATTGAGCAATCGTCAGAAAACGAATATTTAGCAATTCATTACACAAATAGAATGAAAAATTGCGATGTTTCGAGGCGCTTACAAAAATTATCCTCCTCTTCAGGCTTTAAACAAATCACTCAGAACATGATTCTCAATTATAATTAATAATAATGTAAATGGGAACCAACAACTTTAAAGCCTGAAAAGGAGAATAATCCTTGTAAGACCCTTGAAACGTCATTATTTTTCATTCTATTTTTGAAATAAATTGCTAAATATTGGTTCTCTGTCGATTGCTCAATTCATTTCTCCATTAAGAAAAACATACTAGAACGCTAAAATCATTTACTTGTTTCCTATTATACTATCTTCGCAGAAATCACTTCCGTTCCGAACCATTGGAACGAAATAGATGCCAACAAAACCCATGAGTTTCATTGTTTAAAGTGTATCAACGTTTCAAAATCGTTTTATTAAGCTTGCTGAGTTACCAAGTAATAAATTTTATTAATTTAACAAATATTGCTAAAAAAAATAAAATGATGAAACGTACATTGAACTGCTTTTTTTACTTATCAATTATTAAATATGCACTACATCATTTTCCTATGATTACAAAAAATCTAAAAATTATCTAAAAAGTTAATGAATCTTTAGTCGTCATTACTAGTCACCAAAAGTAGGATTTGTCAAAATAGTAGGTAGTCTGAATACTTTTTAAAGCCACTGAACTGATATTTTTATTTATTATGTTGAAAAATATAGTTCACTTAAGAATTATAGAAAATTTCCTTTATTTCTGTTAGAAAGAAAAGCGTCGAAATAAAAAATCCAATTGTTAGGATTACAATTAATTGTATTGCAAGACTATTATTGAACTTCTCGGTCTCTTTGTCAGATATGTGCACAGCTTCGTATTTTTGTTGATTTATTGACGCGAAATAAAGACCAGATTCGTGAATTCTTTGCAGCATGCGTTGAAATACATCTACGTACGTAAAAGTGCGGTGAATCCTTTGAAAAGTAATAAAATTGTCTGATACAATCGAATACGGGCTCTGCTATTTTAATAGCCTGAGACCCATCTGTATTCAGATGTAGTTTTGTGAGCTCCACTGCTTTTTAATGTGGCAATATCACAATGCTATTTTTATTTTGTATTAAATCATTTGCATATTTTAGAACAGAATCCACGGGTATTCCCTTTAACCGTAAAAGTTGTACTCGTTCATCATCACTCTGTAAAAATTCATCACTATCGTTCAGGATTCTGTTGTAATGAATCCAATTGATAAACAATGAAAAAGTTGACTCTTTCATTCATTATCCTCCAATAAATTTAAGTTTCAAAGTTGCGAATAAAAATAGGTAGAGTATCTCATGGATATAAAAATGATACTAAGCTGTACAATTCTTTCTGATGACTTCTCTGATAATACTGACAAAGGTATAGCAAAGAGAATTCTTATAACATTATAGTTTCCAATGAATCTTTACAATTTTCAAGAGCTTCATGACGTAAGATAAGATAACCACAGTTACCGGAATAACTAATATATTAAAAATTACTCCGTAAGGAATTTTCAAAATTTTTGATCGTAGAATTGGTACAATTGCAACAAGTCCATCATAATCACGTCTTAAGGAGGGTATACACCTATAAATTTTTTGATGTTCATTCACCTAAAACAAAAAAATTATAATAATTAGTAAAATTTTCACATAATATTCTAAAAGTATATTGGATTCCTGACAAAATGAGCTCTAGTAGAAGCCTCTATGCCCATTTTATCTTATGTTGTGTCAGTTTCAAAAA
>UELV01083117.1:0-11129 GCA_900490015.1 Megastigmus stigmatizans | reverse complement strand
GGGGTACATCTATGAAATATACGGTAAAGTAATAAAAAAGTCAAGAAAAACTTTTTTTCATTTATGTTTGTATGTATATCTTTGAGTTAAATGATGCAGCTTATTGGATTAAATAAATGTTCTATTAACATAATGATTTTTCCGTCTTCCATTCTACAACGATTCGTTGTTAATTTGACAATATTAGAGTTTGCGCTATTTCAACTATGAAAAATTGTTGAATCAATTGAATTTTTTTCTCTGTGTAGGGTACTTGCGATTCAAAGGTATAGGCACGAGTAGCTATTATAACTCATAGTATAGGTATTGCCGTTGGGCGTGAACTGGCATATACACGTGACTAATCAATACTTGTTCATATTTAATTAAGACTCGTCTGTTTACTATTTAATTATCTGCATCTTGTATTCATAGGTTGTATGTGGGTGAGTAAAATTACTATGATTTTTTTTACCCATACATGACTCATGTTATTACACTATTGAATTTTAATTGCGAAACTAATGAATGCAGTAGCTTTTGTGGTTTTAACGGTTTAGCATCAACATATTTACTCCACAAACACGTAATTATACTCATTGCTACGAAATAATTCATAAAAATTAGTTCCTACTAGTTGTAATATTCAAACATCATGTAATAATGGCCATGGCTCCGCAGTTAAGTTAGCTTCGGTTTTTCTGCGAGCGGCAACATTTATTTTTGCACTCCACATCTCTCGACCTTTCTTATTTCAACCCTCCTTCGTCTCTCTTTCTCTCTCTACTTCCCTGGTGCTTTTCTATCTACCAATAAACCCTCGGCTAAGTGTATTTCGGTGTCACCTCTGAACTTTTTAGCGGAGATCTACACGGCGGGGGTCCATCGTCCATCTATTTTGGTCTACCGGGCGCCAACTTAACCATAACTGTTACTTAAAGTCGAGAGTGAAAACTGCGGGAGATCTGCCATGTCAGTTTTCTTTTCAAAAGAGCTCACGAGAAGCAAGTGTTTTAGCATTTTACACTGCAGACGGACTCCGCTCTTGATGATAAATAACTAATATAAATGAGATTTTTTTTTAGTATAGTGCTCATTCATTCTAAATACTGAACAGTAATAATGTTTATTCTGAAGTTTGTGTGTAAAGTTATACTATTTTTAATGTAACTAACTCAGCTGTATGAATTCAAGTTCTGAAGATTACTTCTTAACCTCGTCTCACTATACACCAGGCTCGAAAGCATTAATTAGACTATATAAAGTTACTGCTAGAATAAAATTGAAAGGCAACAATTCTATAGACCATGGTAAATCTTACATCCGTCTTGTAAAAAACCTATTTACGTTTCCAATTAATACTGGAAGGACACGGAACACGTTCGAATCACTGAAAACTTAGTATACATAATATATATATATAGTTGAAATTCGATTGGAACTCGGGCTCTGGTGGTCCACATCGTTCCTTGCGGATGAATGTTTAACCGTCGACTCGGAAATATTTCGCCGAGATCCCGTGACAGGCCACAGACTAATTACGTTTTAATGTACCCATGGGTGCAAGAACTATTAGGCGACCAGTTGGAACACGGAGGACGCGCGTCGCTTACCTCCCCTCGCCAGCTCTCTCCAGCTTTCGCAAGCCTTGGCAAGCCCGCACGCGACGATGCGACGACGCCCAGGTGATTTATTCTAATTAAATAAAACGTGCGCGCATCCCTTAATATATGCCTTACAAGTTTTCTTTTTTTAAATGGATCAATAGGTATTGGTATTGTGATAGACTTAACTAAGGATAAATGATTGTTAAGGATAATTATTTTATTATATACATTTTGAATTTGAAATATGTTCGCGCCAATTCTCATGAATAGCTTCATGTATAGTTTTCACGTACATATGTAAAGTACGTTAGACTGATTCTCTACCTACCTTATATAGCTTAACGGTCAGAACAGGAAATGAGTTTGAGAAAAGAACACGTGCAATTGTGTTAATAGAAAATAAAAGAAGTTTGCAATATAAAATGTAAGATAAGGTAAATATTGATTCACTCTGTATATTATGTTTAAGTTGTAATATAAATAGAAACCAAAGGTTACTACGCGTATTTTTTTGGTTTTGTTGCAGGCGCCTTATCTCACATACTTATTTCTCATTTTTTGTACTAGATCATACTGTATTACTTTGCCAAATAAAGTTCAATCTCTCACATAAACATCACTTTACTAGTAGTGTTTTAACAATGATCAATTGGACATTGATTTGACATTCTCCTTCGTTAAAAAACGGTTGTTTCTTGTTGATAGCAAGTGTCACGAGGATGAGATTTATTGTGAATAATTGATGAATGCGTCGATGGGTGTATGAAAAATTGAGAAATAATTGATGGAGTTAAGTGATTATTGATTGCTGATTTTATTATTCGGTAAACGGTATTTGAATTAATTTTCTGTGTTACTAATTATTTAAAAAATTGCGTAAAAGTATCAACTTAATTGTACAACTTTTAACTTTCTCCCAGACATCTATAAGAATTATTTGTAAAAAGAGTGCGCATATACGCTTTCGTTTTAATTAATCCTCATCGTGCGGATCGAAAAAGCAGCACATTGAAACTACAAGAGAGGTATAAAGAATAGACCAACACAGTAAAAGCAGCAAATCGAGATAAGGACAAAAAGAGCATGAGCGAGTAAAAGCGAGAGAGAAAGAGATAGGAGGGGAAGAGGATCTTAATGACGCTTATTACTCTCGTCGGCTGCTACATACACAGACACACATAGACACACACACACACAGACACACACACATACATATTGAGCAGCCTATTTTTCGTCCGCGGGGAAATCAAGTGCGGAATGCTGCTCATAATTAGTTACGCTCGTGTCCCGCGCTACTACTTAGCCTCGCTGCTGCTGCTGCGCCTGCATTATATACGCGATCAAAGTGACGAAGCACCGGCGAGCGCGCATTCGCGGAAGTGGGGCCCGCACACGCCAAGATATTGCTCTCTGCTGCTGCTACTGCTGCTGCCGCCGGATGGATTGTAATGCGCCGCGCGACACGGGATTGTGCAGAAGCCGAAATTTTGTCCCTATACCTTTACGAGATAGGTACAATGCTTCTATACAGCTTGTCCTAATGGAGCTATCTTTTTTATTTTTATCTCGACAGCTATCATTGATTGTATTCATTTCTGAATGGTATATGCTGCGAAGCAATGCTATTTTTTAACACTAACTGTAAATATTGTTTTTGTAAGTTGGACCAAATGTAAATTAGTTGATTAAACTTCAATGTGCATGCTAACCAGCAAGTAGATTGTCTAATAATGAATTTCAATTATTGATGGATCAGACCTATATAAAGGAGATTAAAAATTTTAAATTTGATAAATAGTCCGAATTTTTTAAGAAATATTTAGTTCTTGGAGTATAAATTATTCAAAATTAATAAGCAAAAGCATACTTGCAATTTGCTTATCGAATTTAGTTTTGAAAATATCTATTATAACTCAACTATTAACAGCAGTACAATATATATTATATTTATTTTTTGTTCCTTATCTTCGGTAATTTGAAAAAAAAAGAGTTATACACGCTCTCTAAGAACAAATAGTTCAAAATCCAAATTGAATTATGTTTCTAAAAGAAATGCAATTTTGATATTATAGTAGTGATTTTACGATCTAATAGTATTATAGTGATCACTCTACTGATGAATTAGAAGCACGACAATACTATTGGACGGAAATTGTTAACCGAACTAAGGTAGTTGAGTATAATTTGGATTAGAGAAGTGTACAGAAGAGATCAGAAATAGTTGCTGAAATTTTTATAAGAAATTGTCAGAATTTATTTCTAGAAGCTGCGTAGATCCAACCAGAAACACTAAACACGAGTACACGCGCCTCTGCACGCGCATGTACTTAGATTTACAGTAAAAACATATTAAACTCTGTCTCATATTTAGTGAGTAAAATGATCGGATAGCGACTTTGGTGGGAAAAGGAGCGGCGAGAGCAGCAGCCCTTAAAATAGCTCAGCTTCATATCGCAATCGATAAGCGCAAGCAACAAAGCACAGCCTCCGCCCTTCCACCCATATAGCCAGCGAATATAGCGAGGGGCGCGCAGAGGTGTAGCTCTACATATATATACAGATAGCTGGACGAGGCTGCTGGGCCAGGTGGAGAAAGTCTGCGGACGGCGGCGGCGGCGGCGGCGCCGGCGGTGGTCGTCCCAGAGGAGCCCTCCTCGATCGCTCGACGCCGGCAATTATACGTTCGAGCGGCTATCTCTCCGCCCGGCTTTAATGTTGGCCGCTATAAGGTGGAGGATGGCTCTCCGTGCGCGCGTCTAGTCGCACACCGGCGAAATATTGGAATTTATGGGGGCGATGGGTGCTGCTCTTGCTTTGAGCCGACTCCCGAGGAGACGCTTTTGCGGAATGCTGGACTCTGACTGATTTAGGGACAAGAGGCAAGTGGGACTATACGCAGCACGCATCGTATATGGATGTGTGCACGGGAATTTGGCGATTGATCTCCTCGACAGGAAGCCAAGTGAAAATATATTTTATTTTTAACTGCGGATTTTGTCATTTGATTCGGTACTCGTGGAAATCGAATTCTCGTTGTACAAAAACTGCCATATATTTATTATATGATTTGATGACTGTGCTGATTTGTTTTTAGATTGTTCCATTGTTTTTATGATATGGGGAAATCAATCGTAACAATGGAACTAAAAAGTATATGTTATAAAATAAAATGTGCATGGATTAGAAACAAATTTGCTTAAATGAATATCAATAAAAAGATCCTAATAATAAACATTTTTTCCCCTTTTCGAAAATGCAATAAAAGGGAAAGACGATATGGATGCACACGGTGAGAAATGTTCTATCGACTAGTCCAATACTTATGGAGAATATTACCATACTGTACAAGTAATACGATTGCAGACTGCCAAAATGAGCATTCTTAATCTCTATATTTCTATGAAAGGTTACTAGAATTCTACTAAACGTTACTAGTGTCAATTAACATAAAAATTACGAACGATATCTTGGAAACTTTTCCATACAGTATATTGTAATTTTTTCAAATACTAGTGAAAATCACCCTCTGAATTTTTCACCGGATCCTCTGAATTTTTCCCATAAGTATTGTAATTTTTCACATGTCTATAGTGATTTAGCTGGCTTTGCACATGCGTTGCGTGAGTGGCGTCCCCTGCCGGCAGCATCTGCGAGTGCGACGGTACGGCTGCTCGCTAACCTCAAAAAGAACCAACAAAAGATTCCTAATAAATTGTTATTTCTTTCTAATAACGAATAATTATTAATGTTTTTATAAATAATGGTTGGACATAAGTTATCGTTTAAGGCAAGTTAGATAATTCTTAACATGAGGTGTGTGATCGAGTTGTAATTCAAATAGATAATAAGGGTTTTGGTTGTCATGTCGAGCGTAGCGCAATCGATTATGCTTCTGGTCTCTTACGCCGCGCCGAAGCTCTTGCAGGGGTCGAATCCGGACGGTATGAATAACGTAAAAATTTATTTTTTATAAAATTAAAATTTTTCAATATGAAATTTAATGTATGTATAAATATATACATGGAAAAAATAATTTCAAGGCTTTATTTCTAAATTATAAAAATTACAATAGATACTAGGATTGGAAAATTTCGTACATGTCTTGAAAACATTTCAAGATTATAGTCTGCGATTGCATCGCAATTGCAGTATTGTAATATTTCTCATAAATAAGGGATTATTTCCTATAATATTTCTCTTCGTGTATGAAAAATGTAATCATAACTGATGAAAAGATCCAGTAAAGCGAAAAATACAATAAAAGACGAATTTCATTAAAAAAATTATTGCACAAAGGCCCACGGAGAAAAATGTGTTTTATGAAATGATGTATACACAAAGGAAATCTCAGACAAAGGCCTGTTAGGCTGGATAAATAAAAACTTCACAACGGCTTATAATACAATAGTTCATTAATAATGGAAATCGATACTCTTAATAGATAGAATAAAAAAAAGTCGATAAAGTTGATTATATCTACCTAAATACATCTAAAATTGGATAAGACTTGAATTTTTCAGTTCATCTATTTATTAGTATTTATTTGCTGGCACATTTCAATAACAAAAAAGCCTTGACACATCTGAGTTATCTACATATATGTACAGCACGTCAAGCAAACATAAACATCTGGATCGTTATCTGTGCGCTAAGATTGATTCAAAGTAAAAGGGCAGACAGAATTCTAAATCGATCATGATTACACACCATTGTCATTTTCTTTACAAAATTTCAAAATTACAGCGCTTCTACTAGTAGTGTTATTGTTGCAACCATGGCTAATGCTTAAATTGTGTTCATTATTTACATTTATAAACGTTTCATGTAACGCAAAAATCGAAGAAACCGCGCGCACACCGTTCTCCACCACCAGCAGAAACAATCTGAGTTATATAGTTGTACGGGCGAAGTCCGTCTATAGCGAAAGCGATATGTATATCTGCGGGACATAAGAAGCGACTAGATACCACGATTCGTCGAAGGGACGCATATACGCGATAGGCGGCGGTCGAAGCGATCGTTTTCTTTAATTATGCAGCAGCGCCGAGAGAGAGAGAGAGAGAGAGAGAGAGAGAGACAGAATAGCGAGCGACGACGATGTCTACGCAACCGCTCCGCCACCTGGGTACTATGCAGTGCTCGAAATAGATTTCGCCAATCGATATCCTGAGCTACTGCCTCGCATGTGCGGTGTAAGAAACTCGGCGGCCTGCCCTAGCTTATAACGACGCAGCAACTATCTGAATAGGGAGCGACGGACAAAGAACGATTCGCGACGATGAATTATGCGTACCCTCTCTCTCTCTCTCTATGAGGTGGACTTGTTCTATTGCTGGCGCACGCGTTCACAGTTTCTGCTGGATTTTCAGGAACTATATCAGGTTTCTGATGGATAACTTGAAAATTATCTTTGCAGATGGATATATATAACTTTCGTAACGCAAACGCATTGAAACGAAATTTTCAACTTTTACCTTTCTGCAAGTGTTAAATTTTTGTCACATTTGATGATTACAGATGAAATCAGTTCAAAGATTTTGTATACAGGTGCATCGTTTCCGCCAACTCGTAGCTACTGAAGCGTATCCTTAATGAATACCTGCATATACTGAAATATTACTTTAGATGCCTTTTCATTTTAAAAGCAAAATACTTATACTTATTTAAGAACTTCAGTAAATCTGAAGCACATGTTTAGTAAATTTCTTGTATTTGTGTGTATGTGTGTGTGCATGTGTGTATATATGCATATGATTGCCCGCATCTAACTCAGGTAAACCTAAATATATATTAAAATTCTTAGTTTATGTTTTATTGATTTTTCGACAATATATTAAAGGTTAAGGCTATAATAGTACGGGCTGCGTAAAGTTTACAAGTAGGTAACACGTACTTAGGGAAGTATTTCAGAATTCTAAATACTTTTATGGTTATAAATACAGTTGAAAAGTCAATAGTGCGTGTATAACAACCTTAGACTTGAAAAAAGGTATATAACTTTGGAATAAGCGCTTGAATTGAAAAGTAGGAATGAACCTTTAACGATTACTGGTGAATGTATATATTTGTCTCGTTGAAAGCATCAATATTTCGAATAGGCTCGTAAAAGCTTTAGCAAATATTCTAAAGCCATTTAGCTTTAACAATCGCGTTTAGCCATAATTTAAACGAGACCCGCGCCGCGCAATTTGCATAGGGAAACAGCATGAAAATATAATTGCAGCGGAGTGCAAAATCAATAGAGCCGTTAAAAAATTTGTAAAGAAAATATCGGGAAAAATAACAGGTGTCGTCGTCACGCAGACCGCAGTGGCGCGCAATATATATTCTCCCCGATGTATTCTCCCCAATGTATTTTCCCCGTGTATATTTGTGTGTGTGTGTGTGTGTGTGTGTGTGTGTGTGTGTGTGTGAGTGTGTGTGGATGTGTGTGTGTGTACACGAGCGGCACTTCATATAACTTTCCATTAAATCTGAATATCCCGATTCCAGAGGCCCGCGTCGCGCTCGATAAACAAAACCTAGAGATACGGGCACGCATATCGAAAGCAAACAATCGCCCCGAGCGGAGATCGCGAATTTTCCGTCGGATGGCGCGGCATAAGAAAACACTCGCGGCCTGTGACCTATGCGCTCGACCTCGTCCGAGAAGCCCTCGCCATATCACGTGCGCTCCGAGATTTTCTAGTGGTCCAATTATTTTTCACCGAGCGAGAACATCCTCCAACCCTTTTAATGCACTGTAGCGCACGCCGGGATTTAGTATTGTATTTAAATAAGAGAACCGAGAACCCGAGTTTTATCCTCTACAAATAAGTTTGCGCGCGATGCATAATATAAAAATATATTTTCTCACCATTAGCTAAAAACCGATTTGTTTTTAAAAAAAAAAATCTCGGAAATATGCGCAACTTGATGGAGTATTAAAGCAAAAAGGAATAAAACTTTTATAAGTTTTTATAACGATTCGTGTTATTCCGGCGGATGGTTAGTAATAAAAAGTTTATTTTTTGCGCCCAAGCGCTTGTTGTTTTTTTTTTATATCCATGCATATATGCGCTGCTTGTGTGGAATATTGTTTTTGAAAAAACATCCCCGATTATTTGGTAAATAAACAACTAAGAAAGTAAAATAAACAGATGGTTATACGATTTATTTAATCGCGTGTGTGTCTTGTTTTTCGCTATGCTATATTTTTTTGTTGTAGTTGTTTTTGTTTTTCAATTTCTATCCATATTCAGTCATCCATTTATTTGTTTATAGCCGTGAAAGGCGATTGGAAAATATTCTCGTCGGAGTCGGGCGTTATTCGTTTAGGCAGCGAGCGGATCCGAAAAACTGCGCGTATATAGATTCGACGATTTTTCGGCAACGGCGATGAACGAGTCTCTCCCTCTCTCACACACATTCTCTCTCTGTCGCGAGATGAAACGGAAATCGGATTTCGCGGGAGCCAATGGTCAATGGAAGGGTCCAGGATGCGATAATATCTCTCAAAGTAACAACGTACCTTCGTCCCTCTCTTTTTTTTCATGTATATAACGAGGAGGCTGGCCGCGCCGACGCTCTCTATGGGTGCGTAATTTTTCTCTTCTCTTTAAAAGGAACGAGAATATACGTAGACAATCGCTTTATCAAAATTAATGGAAAAATGGGACTATGCGCGACTGGCACAGAAATGTCGCATTTAAATTTTCGTACTTGCTCGAATGTACATGTGTCTTTAAAATTTACACAGAGAAAAAGGCTATATTAAAAATTACTATGTTCCGTACTTAGCCGTATAGTAGTGGGACGTACTACATAAAATGAGAAAAATTTATGTTTTATTATACTATAATTATAGTAATTTTTCTGCGTAGTAATTTTTGTCATTTTGTGTAGCACGTCCCACTACTATTCGGATAAGTACGGAACATGATAATTTTTAACCTTTTTCTCCATGTACCAGCTTTTTTTTTCTTTTTTTTTTTTGAGGCAAAAATACTGTATTTAACCCTATCTTGAGATTTTGCGACTAGAAGAACTGGTGATTCTTTTATAGATAGAGGAAAACCTTTAAGACATTAATTTTTTACGTCTATTAGAACATAGGAGCGCAACTCCACACGTTCAAATCGTCGACAGTCATTAAAGCGAAATGGTCCGCAGTATCTGCGTCTTCATTTGCAAACATTTATTAACGAATCGCGACGGGGAATAAATCAATAACGAATATAAGCATCGCTCGCGTCGCATATCGTCGCAAATTAATAGCGATTTGAGTGCGCAGAAAAAAAAGAGAGAAAAAAGCGCTCGGGTGCGTCACAAAAGATAAAGGCTCGCGCATAGACAGGCAGGCCCCGGAAAATTATCGATAATTTTGGAAAATTATCGGGCAAAGTGCGTGCCGGGCTCGTCGTCCCATCTCTCGCTCGCTATAGCTCTCTCTCTCTCTCTCTCTCTCTCTCTCTCTCTCTCCCCGGAGCAATTAGCCGCTGATTTCATGAGGGCTTTTGACGATTACGAGACGCGACGTCGCCTATAACCGACGCGAAATCATGTAAATTGAATTATTCGCTCGGGTACTGCAGCAGCAGCAGCTGCTGCTGCGCTATTGTGCGCCAGGCCGCCGGCTGTATTTGAATTTTAGTGAGGCGGTGCATTCCAGGGATCATTTTCCACGCGTAATGGATATCGGAATGCTTTTGAAAAATTCGAACGCCCAGGCCACTCCAAGTCTTGTCGCATTCTCTGGCCCTGGAATGTTGCTGCACTGCGCAGCCAAGCTTTTCGCTCGTTCCGTTGTCTGCGCTTGGATTCGAATAAATGCCCGCCCGCGCGCTGAGAAAAAGGTTCATTTCCTGTAATCGAACGCCGCGCATCGCTGATATTTTTTTTTCTCAAAAATGCTTTTGTTAACTTTGATATGGCGGGACTCAAGAGCAATAAAAAAAATTAAACAGCGCAAGAGCAGAAATTTTTGTAATTCGTAAAATGAATGAGCAACTGAATGATATCCTAATATATTGCTTTGGAAAGGAATTTTATTTCGAATAGTTACTTTTAAATGATAACGATTGAATATCTAAAAAGTTTATATTTACAATGTAAATAAATGTTTATTTCGAACGTATTGTAAGTTGTGCTGTAAAGCTTTCATTGATATATTTTAAGTTTCTATGTAAAATTTTTATAAAGAATTTTGATTCTGTAATGTATTGAAAGTGGTTCTAAAGTAAGTGATGTATTATAATTAAAGAGGAAGCTTCAAAAGATGTAGATTTAAAACTTAAACTTAAACT
The DNA here is from genome assembly GCA_900490015.1 of Megastigmus stigmatizans. NCBI lineage: Eukaryota > Metazoa > Arthropoda > Insecta > Hymenoptera > Megastigmidae > Megastigmus > Megastigmus stigmatizans. Next base: position 259 of record UELV01083117.1, on the reverse strand, counting down.
TAAACGTAAACTTGACCTAAAACTTGCTACAGTTTACGAATCATGGAAAGTTTTTAAATATGAACTCTTAGCTATGAAGAAACCCGAAAGTTTTCTACTTAACACAGATGATGTATACACGCGCTGTCCGACTAAACTTGGGTATTGTCTACTTACAGGAATCAAGGAGTTAATTTATTCAAAATTATTTCTTCCCTCGTTACTCAGAAACAATATAAATTTAATAATTTTAATTATAAATAATGTATATATATATATA
>UELV01083116.1:0-14533 GCA_900490015.1 Megastigmus stigmatizans | reverse complement strand
CTCTCTCTCTCTGTGTGTGTGTGTGTGTGAAAATCGTAAAACTCACGAAGCATAACTCACTTATTGCGAGCTTTTGCCTATATATCCCTCTGGCTCTGCGCAGCAAAATCAGTGCAAATATTCCTCAGTCGTTTCGCGATTAAAAGCCCGTATAAAACGGTTCGAGTGCCCGTGAAACTTGGCGTTTAGTCGTGACACTTAGTTTGATAAAAAAATAAATTGAGTTTCCTCCCTAATCGTAAACCGTTTTAAGCTTCTTTTTTTTTATTCTTTTTATCGCGAGTATGCAGATACCCTCGCAGGTACTTGTTTTTATTTTACATTTTTTTAGAATGAAATTGGCGATGTTTTATATTTTAATTAACATTTCGTATTTAATTTATCACAGTCGAATATGATTAAAAGTTTTCTGTAAGCTGCTGGCAACTATTTTCATGTTTAATAAAATTCTACTTTAAAATTGTAAAATCATGTTCCGCCTACAAAATTGTAAATGATTTCCCTTAATTCTGTTATAAGAACCGAATATATACATAGCAAAATAATACATTTGTGCATTCAAAAGTTTATTCCAGTTTCAGAGGTTTCTCCACTTTCAAATTCACTCGCCTATTATATTGAACACTTGAGAAAAATCAATAAGCAAAGAGCGACGGACTGAGTTGAAAAAGTATGGCAAATCAAAAACTGGCACACGCGACATTTTCAACTTTTTTTCTCCCGCAGAAACAGAACGTCAGGATACAAACCGATCGATTTTCCTCCTGTGCACGCAAAACATTCCCTCACCTCTGGCCTCGTTCCTCCGTTCGTTAATGGAAGTACGGCTGGCCACATGGTATAGGGGCATGTATATACGTATATAGGATGAGGGCAGAAACGGGCAGAAACGGGCAGAAACGCGCGCGCGTGTCGTCGCTTTATTGTTTATGGTTGGTACGGGGGCCTCGAAACTGCAACAACCGCCATAGCCGCCGGCGCCGAGCGCGCGCGCCTACTATCCGTCGAAACACACGCGCCCTATGACGGAGATCATCCGGTGCCGTTAAAGTCGCGGATAGAGAGAGAGAGAGAGAGAGAGAGAGAGAGAGAGAGAGAACAGAGAACAGTGGCGGTGGTGTTGCTGCGCGCACACTGCAGCGAAATTCCGGACGGTCACGGAAATGCGAATCCTGCGTATGTGTCTTTTATCTAGGGTATATACACGTATATGCACGCGGGAGTCTAGAAACGCTTTATTTAATGTCGCTTTTATGGAGCTTTTCGTGTAGAGTGCGTCTGGCGAGATGCCGATTCCTACCCTTTCGCTCTTTATGTCTTGGGGATTTAATAATTTACCAAGACGAATTTAAGAATTCACGTTCGAGGATTGAGTAGAGCTGGCATTGACGACTTTGTGTTTACTAATTGACTGTTGTTAAAAAAGCGAAAATGAGATACTTTAATTTCCAATTGTTATTTTTTTAGAGCAACTGACAGGGTTATCGATATTTAAGGATATTTTAAATTGAGAGTTTGATTAAGCTTTAAATATTGTATTAAACTTATAGCCGAGATTTAAAGATTTTTAATAAAACTGAATTGCCATCTTTTCTCCTTAATTTTTCTACATATTTTTGATAAAAGAATATATCATTATTGCATTTTTAAATATAAAAAAACTTTTACAATATTGAATATTCAGTTCAAAATTGAATTCTACGACCGAATAATAAAATAGTACCAATACGGGGATCAAGCATCAAGTTAGTAAAATATTCGAAACTGTGAGCTTAAAATTGGAGCAATTTAAATAATTTGATTTCAAGAGTAAAGACTTTCGTGATATTTGTTTCAAATTTTTAAAGTAAATTAATAAAGTAGGAATACTGTTTAAAAAATATAAATAATGAACAAGAGCTCATTCGCTAGAATAAGGTATTTCAAGTTAAATCGATTGGATTGGATTGGAATATAAAATAATAAAAACCAGTAAAGCACGAAAAGAGGATTCGAGATTCACAAAAATCATCCTGTTACCCAATAATCGAATGAATTATTATCCGCCATTTGGAAAGAATGGAAAGCATTTTCGTCCACGAGCTTTTCCGGTGAAATGTAATAAAAACAAATATCGCGGGACAGTTAAGCGTGAATTGGCTTAGTAAATTCCGAGTCATTCGTTAGCGTCTTCGAGCTAGAAATTATTATATCCTCGAATAGATAACGCACTTTATAACCACCTGATAGTTTCATGAGTCGTTGAGTTAATTGAAGGATTTAGCCGACATGACTGAAGACAAGTTTTACAGGTGGCGATAAAATCCGTATGTATCCTCTTAAATCCTCTCGGAACGAACTCATTTGAAATACGGATGTAAAGGAAAGAGAATTTACACTGGTTTTCCGAGGAGTAGTTCCTCGGATGTTTGTCTGCGATGACAAGGTCCTTTTTTTTAATTGAATGTAATTTATAGCTTTGCAAACCTTAATTTAAATTTTTATTTTGGACTATATCATAAGAATTAATGAAAATTTGAAAATGTCAAATAACTTTATCATTTTCAGGTTCTTGATTTTTTTATTGTCAGATTCTTGATTTCATTAACATAGAAAAAGTAATGTATGTTTCAAATTCGATTCTCGGAAAAAATATGCGTTAAACATTAATATGCATTAAATGTAAATACAATTAATAAACCTTTGAAGTTCTATCAATCCTGAAAAATACTCGATTTTCAAATGTTAAACAAGTACATAAAGCCATTGCCGATGTATAAAAGTCATAAAATTTTAATTATAGAAATTTAATTACCTGAATTCATGTTACAACAGCGCTTTGATAGTATTAAATTAAAAAAATATACTTCTCGGTACTTTGACCTTTGATTGAAAAATAATGCTAAACTACAGATCGAGATAATCGACATTCAATTAAAAACAATACACATTATGAAATCTAAATCGATAAATGATATAATGTTAAACGCCATCAGCAAAGGTACAAGCAAAGAACTAGCGCCAACTTTCTATCTTTCTGCCCAAAAAGAAGGAAACAGCAGTCACAAAACCTCCCGCGCCGGTATACAAACAAGGTTCGGCATCGTGTATCGCCATGTTATATCGCCGGCTCTCGCATACGTTTTAGCAAACTCCAATTATCGGTTCGTCAAAGTTTAGCGCAGCGGTGCAACGCTAAAAAATTCCTCTTAAAGCCAGCACATACAGAAAATTGAGTCTAAATATTCGAGCACGTGAATTTGCTGGACCGCTGGTCGAACGGAAGCAGCAGCAGCAGCAGTGGCGGCGGCAAAGTCAAACGAAGCCGCGCGCGCGCTCCCGCGTTTAATCGCTTTCTGCGGTTTGCCGACTCCTTTGACACCCTCGGTTGTTTTTTTGCTGTTGACGCTGGCTGGCCGCAAAAAATCGACGCAGTGGCTGCTGTGTTTAGAGCAGGCCTGTGGAAAATAGGGATGTTTCCGAACTTATGCAAAGTTTTGCTGAATCTACTGAGGGTCGATGGTTTTTTTTCTGTGTGTTAGCTTAATTGCTTGGAATAATTTCAAATTAAATCTGTTAAAAAAGTGATGACTGGATGTTTTAAAGCACGGTTTAATTGGTTAAGGATAGGTATCCGTTTTGAATGGCGGCAAAGCTTAAAAAATTGTTTGATGAATTTATTGTTCCTTTAATTTTTAAACATTGGTGGAAAGAATTTATTGATCATCATGGAACATAATTGTGTATAATTTTTTCGGAATTCATATATTAAAAAATTTTATTTTAAACTAAATTCTGCTCTAATATTATTTTGCAACCTCAAAAATTAGAATGCGCCATAATCAGCTTTTGTGAGAAAGATTATTAATAAAAAAAAGATAAATGAAACGGGAAGTATATTTTAATATGCAAGTAATTGTTAGAATTTAAAAAATGTAAAAACTTAAGCGCGTGAATGCACATGTATTTGCTATAGTGCATATAAAAAAGTTTGTTCTATATGAGTAACTGTAGTTTTCATACAAATAGAAATCGACTCAATACGAACGATCTAAAATAGTACAAATATCTAATTTAAAAAATTCAAATATTAATATATTCCCTGTGACTCAAATATCGTAGAGTACAGCATTTTGAAATATTAATAAAGCGGAAAAATTCATGAGCGTATTTAGAGAGATAGAAGGAAAAAAGAGAGACGGAATAATAGATTCGCGCAAAAGCTGTTATACAGGATTCCGTGCCGATGTTTAAATCCTCGCGAGCGAGGCATCAAAATTTCAAAGTGCGCAGGCGGATCCAATACATCCGATAAAAATCTGCACAAAAGCAAAACGTCGTTCGATCTCGACGCATTTCTATCAGGCCGCCCAGGTATATTGGCCTCGGCCATTTTGGATTCGGAAATTTGGCTTTAGCGGAGATAGGGTGAAATCAGTGCGCAATCGGCAAGAATCAATTCTCATGCAAATGTTCGAGGGGGAGAAGAAGAAACAAGCGCGTAACACCCGTTTACGTTTTACGGCGATGGAAATTTCGATACTTCGGGAGGCCGCGATATTCTTGAAAACGATCATTTCCAAGGATCTCGATTTTTCCCAGTGCCATTTGTTCTCTCGATATCGTGGCTTTGATAATGCTTCAGTTTTGTATATGTTTTTTGGAAATTGTAATGAAGTAGAACTATTTGAGTGGACGTCTGACCAAACTCGCGTTTTACTACTTACTGCTGATATTTTTCCTTTGTATTCCAATTTATCTCGACTTACAATGAATATGTGCTGTAGTATAAAAGCAAAAAGTTTAATAACAAGGAGCGAAGCAATAATTACATTGAACAAGGATTTCGATATAAAAGTATAGTCAAGTTATAAGAATCTTAGTTTAAAGCACAGCATTAATCAAGGGTTTCTATGGACTACTGTTTCACACTCAAGTCAAGATTAAACAGAATTTTCATCAAGAAAAGCAGAGTTAAGATTGAAAATTACAAGGAATATCTTAATCAAGCAGAATAACTGAAAAAAAGACGAATCGAATCGAATCATGTACAACTACGAAAAACCATCTTTTTTTTAACATTTATATAAGTATTCATAATACCAAAAACATCCATTACACACGCAGTAACCATCTTCCACCTTATCCGCAAACTTTCCATCTGCAGCCGATCAATGCGAGATCACACACATATGAAGCCTCCCCAAAACACACACACAAATACACACACATCCCAATGTGCACATTCTTCGCGCGCCTCGCCAGTGTTTCGCCGGTGTTTCACCGTTGGTGTGCGCACTTTGCTGAAATTTCCCAAATTCAAAGTGCAGAGCGAGGCAAGGAGAGAGAGAGAGAGAGAGAGAGAGAGAGAGAGAGAGAGAGAGAGAGAGAGAGAGAGAGAGAGAGAGAGAGAGAAAGGGAGGAAGGAAGAGCGAGGGAGAAAGTGCGAGGCAAGCAAGCGCAAGCCTGCAGCCGCATGAATATTTATCGCGCGCTCGCGAGTATATACGTATACGGAGGCGCGTATCTGCGGATTTCGTTGTGCAGCCCTTAGTTCTACCACGCTCTCCTTCCCTCGCCGTTTCCCTGTGTATTTAATACGTGCAGTGCGCGCGAGTTCGTGTTTAAGCGCGGGGCTCTGCCGCCTACACCGTGCAAAATTGAAAATTTACTTTGTGCAACTGATGGCTAGGCTTTGTTCTTTGCGCTGAATTAAGGCGCTGATTGGAGGTGTTTGATTTGATTGACCACTTTTGTGCGTAGCTGCTTGTGAGAATATATAGCTTCTGTTTAATAATTAGTTAAAACAGTGTATAGGTGAAGTTTAGACGGTTAATTAATGCATGTCTGATTCATGTTCGAGAAACAAAACTTTTTCAATTGTAGACCATCCATTGGTCTTACTTCATTCTCTATATAATCAATCAAGAGAATATTATTTACTTTCATTATATATACGTTCTATTTATTACCAATATCACTAATTACGAAGCCAAAAGCTAGAGGTTCCAGCGAAGAAAAATTTACGATTGCTCATCTATCAAGAAACACGAAATTAAACAGACCAATTACAGTATAAAAGAATGAGAGACTCTTGGATAGGCGCAACGCAACGCGGCAAAGGCAATTGGCAGCTCTTTTTTAATTAAACTTCAGTCAAGCCTCCCGCTCATCTTCTCCTCCTCCCGCGCAGAAAAAAAGTAAAACGTACAATACGAACATAATTCACTCTAACGGATTAAAGCGTCATAACAAAGAAAGGCCAAAAAAGGCCTCTTCCACCCACCCACAGAGTAGAAGAAGAACAAGATCCGCGGAGCGGCTGTAGCATACACGAGAAAAAAGAAAGGCGTGGGCGGGCGGGGGACGTAGAAATGAAAAATTCAGGATTACGGTAGGAGAGGGCTAGGAAATTTTTGCCCACCAGCTAGAGGGGGCGAAGCCCATGCATATGCAAGTACGACGGACGCGCCGCAGCAGCAGCAGTAGCACCAGAAGCGCAGGCGAAAATTGATAGGGCGAAGAGAGAGAGAGAGAGAGAGAGAGAGAGAGAGAGAGAGAGAGAGAGAGCGAGAGAGAGAGAGAGAAGCTGACTGCCGTGGCGCGCAGACGCGTTGTGTGTTTCTCTGTGTCTGGGTGTGTGTTGTGCGCGGCTCGCTCATTAGTAGACTAATTAAAGCCAACGGAACGGACGACGACGAAGCTGACGAGTGCGAGAGAGGCTTTGTTACCAGTTTTGCGTGGCCCCGAGCAATCGGAAGCGCGTCTTTGACCTTGCATCGATGAGTTTTTTGTCGACTCCTAGGTTAAGCAAGCTATTTTCTTTTAGTTCACCCAAGGTGGTTGTCGCTTTCACCTTATTTAGAGGCTTAGAAGTTTTTTTTTCGATTTTCTGGTTCTTAAGCACGTTTGATTCATATTGTAAAAACAAATCAATTATCTTAGTTTTAGAATGTATGTTTTTTAAGTAGTCACTTATTCAACATTTGAATTCGTTGGTCGGGTTTGACAAGAAATATGAATGTGGTTTTATGAAAAATTTCTTAAAATGCTCGAAGTGCGCATAAAAAAGATAGCGAGGCGTAGATGGGGAGTTCGAGAGAGCGAGCAACATTGCATTTGCGCCATTAACACCAGCTGAGCCACGCATTTCTAACGGTTGTTCAGTCCAAATTTCAAGCCTCGCTGACGTCGTTTGTACATCTGCCTGTAACTGCCAATTTCGCAGCTTTCCGTTAGAGCTTTACATTCCAGAAATGGAAAAGCACAATTTTGGGGCAGTACTATCCGATAAAACTTAGTGTCAAAGGTTTTAGCTGGCACAAATCATTTTTATATGGCCACGGAAACGCGTATCATGGAAAAATACATTTGATGTTGTTTGTTTTTATTAATTAATCAGAAAACTCCTTTTTAAACTTAAAAACGAAAGATTAATCGCGATTCTGTTTATGAAGCATCTACGCCAATGTCATAACCAAATTTTTAACCAAATATAGCACATTCTATAGAGGATCCGCAGTTTCACGCTCGCCTGATCATTAGCCGAAATTCAAAATTCACCACAGAGCTCGTCATTTTGGAACTATAGACAATAGCAAAATGGTCGCAACAGCTCGGCCAAAGGAACTTGCAAGTAACGAGTTCCCAACCACTGCCACCATAAGTGCGAACAACGTCTTCGACGAGACGTATAGTGCAGGTAGGAAACTACTTTGAAGGAAATGGTATTAACTTGTAGTTCAATTGTTGAAATTAATATTATTAACTCGAAGTAAACGTTTAATTACAGAAACAGTTTGTTAATTAAAAGCTTTCTTATCATTACTATATTTTAACATAATGCGTTTAATTATTATAGAATATAAGTTCAAATCAAATAAAGCTGTTAGCGATTTCTAGATATTATGTATACTAAATTTCATGAGCAATAATAATCTTTTTGTTTATGTAAAAGTCACACTTTCACAGTTTCAGTTATTGGTTAATCAAATGTTTTTGTAAATTAATTCAATAAGAATGCGATAACGAATGAACAAAATTAGTAACGATCTCTTCAATACCGAAGCGACGTCGACGAGCCAAAATATATGATACAAAAACATGAAACCAAATACATATTCATAGCTGTTTAATATTTTACTCTTTGTCTAGTCTGTTATCTGTTTTGACTGCAAGCGTCACTCACAGTCAAATTTTCAAATAACCGGAGAGTTCGTTGCCCTCGCCATCTTCGATCGCGATACGCGCGGATATAATTTAAGAAAGCAAAGCCTTCCTCCTTCCCAAGTAAAGTCGAGGATATTGAATTTGAAAGGCCATCACTTCGAGCTATATACATTAATATAGAATAAGAGATGGCTACAGTGCAACAGACAATCTCTATATAAACTGATTCCAGTTATCAAAATTCAATAATATCAGTTGAAGCTTTCATTAAAATTCTCATACATGAAAAGGTATCACTTGAAAAATGGCAAAGTAATTTGAAAGAAGCTCGTCGAAGCATCTTAAATCCGCGTAAAAGAAGCAATATGTCGTAAAGATTCATGCATGAAGGGGGAAGGGAGGCTCTGATAGAAGAATGCATAAGGGAATAAAGACGAATGGTAAATAAAGAAAAAAAAACAAGAGCGAGAAGAAAGAATAAGTAAAGCTCTCGCAGGAAACAGGAAGACACTCATCTACGTGCGCGAAAAAGGGCTATTCATCATCCGGGCATAGAGTCGGCTGCCTATACACATATAGCTACACAGCCTCTAGTAGTCGCGAGCCTGTGCACTGGGTATAACCAACACGTTCGCTCATCGGTCCGATCCTTCACACGTACACACACAGAGGCAGGCCGATAACGCTTCTACACATCCCCTATTCTCTTCCCCCTCTCCTACTCGATTTCATAGCAGACGATCTATAACGGTGTGTGTGTGTGTGTGTGTGTGTGTGTGCCGAGGCTCCGCTTCTGTACTCTTAATTAATTACTGCTCGACCACTTTCCATCCTCCTTCCATAGCCCCTGCCACGCTTCCCTGACTACATACCGAAGCCCTATTTCTTTGTCTATCCGCCGACACACGCTGACGTGCATGTACTTCGTCGATGCCCCTCTCCCACCGCCCATTCTCTCTCTCTCTCTCTCTCTCTCTCTCTCTCTCTCTCTTCTCTCCCTTTCTGCATTCTGTTATCCTTGCCTCTCTCACTCTTTCTGTTCTAAAAGGGAGATTGAGAAGCCATGGGATCACAAAAGTCCAATTTTTACCCCCATTGTTTAAAGTTCTTTGAACTACAGCTTTTAATTTGATACTATTTAGTGTTTCAAAAGGATATAATAAATATTTAAAAGGAGGTAGGTAAACAAGCGCTGTAAATTCAACAATATCAAAAGAAGAATAAAAAATATATAATTATAAAATATCATCGTGTGAAACAAAGTAAAAAGACATTTATTCAATCCAAAAAGATTACCTGATACTATAATTATTTAATAACCGGTAATGTACGTACATTTCCGACTTGAGCCCAAATAGAATATAGCAAACGATAGCAGCAGCTAAAGTACAAAAAGTATGATAACTAAATACACAGGAGTTGCGGGAGGCGGCGGCAGCAGCGTACGAGCAAAAACTAACTTTAATTCGCTGAAATAACTGACCCATACTCAAAGTACAGAAATTTTCCGCACTTTCCCCATAGTTGCATTATCACCGCCGTCCGACAACTCAACTTTCAGCTCAACGCACGCGTATAACGATTAACACGCGTCCCACGAAAATTCACACCGCCACAGTACAGGAAAAGAGACTCCCCCCTCCCCCCATCGTAGTAGCAAAGCGAGGCAGAGCCGAAAATAATAAAAGTCCCCCAGAATATAACCGAAACTGAAAAAGTGCGTGGAGAATATAAAAAAATAAAAAAAAAAGAGAGGAAGAGAAAGTCTAATTTACATTGCTGCGTGCCGTCCGTTCGCTGGCTATGCATAAAATAGAGAATGGAGAAAGGAGGAAACTCGCGCCACGGCCAGGGACGATTTATTGCGCGTAAATAGAGAAACTCTCTCGGCGCGGCGCGGGGCATTCAAAATTCGCAACACGCCAAACGTTTACCTTCGCCCTCCCTCGCGGCGATAGAATAAAATCACTGCGTATATATAGTATGGGGGGTGCAAGGAGAGAGAGGGAGAGAGACAGAAAAAAATACACGGAGGGATGGGAGAAATCGTAGGCTTTGCCGGAATGAATTCCGCATTATGCCGCTAATTGCCGGCTCCCGTGGTATAATTGCTCCTTCTGCGTTTTTATAATCTTTGGGATTTATTTTATCTCGTGCGAGCGGGTGAGCCATAATTTTTGAGGCTATTAAAAAGGATGATTTATATACGCGGAGAGGTCGGCCGACAGTCAAAGTCTCGTAAATCAATTTCTGTTTGTCGTGGCGCGTGTTAAATTTTTTTTTCCACGGAAAATGTTATGTTTGACGCGATGACGTCGGTGCTGCTTGCATGCATGGACCGCCTGGAATTGTAACTGCTTTTTGGCATTTTTATGAATGTATTATGTTTTTTTTTCTTTTTTAAGAAAATAATTCATTGTGCAAACTAGAAGCTTCAATGTCCTCTACGTTCATTTGGATTCATTTGAATTTTATATTCGTAACGTTGGGTATACTGTAATTTAAAGTGTAGCTACATTTCTTTTTTCATTTTAATTGTTATTTTTGCTTTCATTAAAGTTCTAATTAAAGAGATTATTATAAGATAATGAATTAATATAAAATATGAAAATGGAATTATTATAATTGGATTTCTGGAGAAACAAAATAGTAAATTAATAATATCTCCAACGATTTAATGATACTTTTATGAAAAAAATCTATTTGTTCTTTTATAACAGTATGGATAGTAAATAGATATTTGAGAAACTTTGTCAAACAAAGCATGTTTAGAAAATGAAGAAATCAGAATTCAAATCAGCAATAAAAAGAGTATACGCCGTCTATCCTCGTGTGACGTTTACAAAGCGCGCTGCCATGATTTCCAGCTAAATTATTCATTGTTCCCAAACTAGATTGCAAAGTCAAAAACGCATTACGCAAAAGCTTATCTTGCGACCTCATTACGTATACGCTGCTTCCACGAGCAGCCACGGCTTCCAAACAATTTTTGCCCACCGCGCTTCCACTCGTCCCTTCCATTTTCGGCAAAACAGCTGCGGAATTTCTCGAATTCGGGAAAAGAGAATTTTCCACGTCTAATCCCGTAGCCGCGGGAACAAAACCAGGGAAAATCGAATGAACGTATCGCGATGACTATGGCAGGGCGGGAAAGTCCACAAGCCGCGAGTATTGCATTATGATTTTCTAATTTTCCAGGCGGCGCGTCCGGTCCCCCTTTAACGACGTTACGTCATTATTACGCGACAATTACCGTGGCGCTGATGCTTTTACTTTAGCGCTGCGTTTACGTCATTATCCGGTAGCTATCAGCGACTCTCTTCCCCGCGGACATTTCCTTCCCCCATGGCCCAAGCAGACGTTTCGATTAGCGCCGTCGCCTACTCGGCTTACTTTTACTCCCCTTCCACGCTAAACCTTTGAGTTTTCAGCTGAGATAATTTAAACTTTACTCGTTCGGGCTGTGTGGCCCCTGGCGCTCCAGCGAATTTTCCGAAAATTTCCCAATTGAATTTGTGCAATTCCCTCATTTTCTTTCTCTGCGGTTCTATTTGCTCTGGGATTTTTTTGTTCCACAACTATTTGTCGTCTGTTACTGTTGCGCTATTTTTTTTTTTTCAAAATTATAAAGTTTTAATTTTTGAAATACATGTTTACAAATACTATAGAATTTTAAGTCTTTAACCCTTGATTATAGGTAATTAGCAAGCCACGACAATCTTATATTTCTGGTGAATTTTTGTTACATCTTCGACAAATTTGTTGCTACTTCTTGATAATTCACTATTCGTCATCAACTTTTATCGATCGGTACCGTACATAACTGGAATGTGCGAAATCGAGAGAAAATCGTGAAGTTGTATTATGGCCAACTTCACCTTTTGTACGGTCGCATACGCGAATACAATCTGAAAGAATAAGCGTTTGGGTATATGCCAATTTTTGATTACGTGGGCTTTCTCAGTCTCAATAATGAAAGTGATATCATTTTAATGCGACTCATTACTTTTCTTGTATATACTTCAATTATCGTTTTACAATTTTCCTTCATTTTTCAATATACATTAATATTTATTTGTTTGTATGTACACGTTAACGTTAAAAAGCATATCCCTATATAAGTATACGATCTGCAATACATCTGGTACAATAACAGATTATTCATAACACTCTTAACTGTAAATTTTACATGCGAGATGCAATTACGAGATGAATTTCACTTAGTTTTCTCTCGGCTTATATTAGTACTGGGAAATATTGCCGTGATTCAAGACCTATGCTAACAGATCGTGTAATGAAAAAGATTTTTTTTTAAATAATGTTCAATGTACATAGAAAAATAAGATTTTTTGTAAAGGCTTGAAATAGTTTGATGAAAAAAAAAACACAACCTGCACAGTCGGCATGCGCTCAGTCTTAGTTGCGTATACACACACATCGTCCGTCGTGTACCGTGAAAACCATACAGCGAAAGCAGAAATGCTTGTAAAACTATTTTCGCGTTGTAAAAAAATAAACTAGGCAGAGGGTGTTGAATTATTTATAAAACCGTTTTGAATTCGTTTCAACATGAAAAAAAAAAGATTTAAGACTGCGTGGCGAAAAATTTTCTGTACCTACGAGAGGAAAAGACAAAACGCATTGAACGAGGAAACTAATCCGTTTTTAAAATTAATATAAAAAAATATTCAAACATTTATGCCTAAACTTAAATTTCAAATGAATTTGGAGAAGCACAAAAAGAGACGGTGAAAAAAAAACGCTGGATAAACTACTTCGTGAAAAGTCAAAGTGGCATGCTCAAACAGTTCTGTAAACGTAAAAAACGAGCTCCGCTACACGCAAATGCCCAGTGCGAAAGGAAAAAATAAACAGCCAAATAATAAACTTGAAAAGCAATGATAAGTTGAAAAGCGATCTAGCAATGACAAATATATTTATTCATTTATAAATATTTAATCGTCCATAAAATTTGAATTGTAAAAGGTAAATCGTTTCATAAATATTTTATATTATTCATTCATTTTATGTGATCATATGAATCATCTTATGTATAAAACTGCCTCAATTGAAATCAAATTTTACAATCTTGTGTAAGTTATCTATTTATAGATTAATTTACTCATCACTGTAATCCAGTTACAAAAAGTAATATATACTGTTCCATTTATCTAGAATAATTCAATCAATTAACGCGTTTCAATTCAGTACAATTATTTCTTCCACACATTTCTTCATTGTTCTGGATTGAACTTTTCTCAAAATTTGTCATGTCTATACAAACAGAGTCATTCATGAAAAAACAAGTCCCAGAACCTCGGTAAAAGCAAAAAGGGCTATAGAGCAGTGAATGAAAAGATCGACACTCGCAATCAAGGTTCACTATCTTTTCTCGAAAAAAAAACAGCTAGTACCCGTGCTATAACATATCCCGCTAGTGTGGGACGCTGAAGATTAGTTGCTCGAGGGTAAGCAAAAGTGGGATGAGAGCATAGGGAGAGAGAGAGAGAGAGAGCGGAAATCGCATACCGATAGCCCCGTAGAAGCAGTGCACGCGAGCTATCGCACCTTTCCATATGGCGCCCAACTGTACTGTACGCCAGTCCCCGTCATAACCTCCCCTCCTACCCCTGAAAATGCGAGAGTTGCGCAGGGCCACAAGATTACGTGCTCCGTTTTACAGATTTTGGACGTCTCTCTCTTTCTCTCCCTTTCTCTCTCTCGCTCTGGCCGACGGGGCTTTATGTCCCCTACGCCTCGCCACTGGGAACGAGCTTTTTTTTTATTCCTTTCTTTCCTGTCGCTCTTTCTCCCTCTCTCTCTTTTTAGGAGGATTTCCATCACTTTTTCTGGCCTTGCTTCTACGTTTTTACGTGCTCGGGCTGTTTTGCGTTTTCCGTTGCTTGCCCGATGCCCCTCGGTTCCGTGTGCGCGCGACTCTCGTCTCTTTTTATTTTTCCAGAGCGGGTTTCTCTGTTTAGGCGCTGGTTTTGTAAAGTCAAATTGGGATCGCGCAGATTTGGCCGCTGCGGAATTTAAAGGGCTAAATTATTAAGAACTCGTGGTTCTTCTAAATTAAATGCAGATAATATTTGGAGTCTTTTCGTTGTATTCGTATGATACACGTCGATTTTGCTCGCCGCGAATACCGAATGTGCGTAGCTTTATAAATCGTGCCCGAGTTTGCGTCGCAAGTCTGAAAACAGTTAAGGGTATATATTCCAAATTCCGCGGGTGGAACTCCGATAATAAACTAATATTCCGTGTTTATCGGCCGATCGGAGTTCAAGTGGTGGAATAGTAGTACACGGCAAGTCAAAGAGCTCATGAGAAACAGCCTACGCCTGCAAAGTCCAGAGCGAGCGAGAGAGAGAGAGAGAGAGAG